>JYDO01000139.1:0-119423 GCA_001447755.1 Trichinella papuae | reverse complement strand
ATTAAAATAACCACATCTTTGGTATCAGTGAGAAGCTCAATAACTGAAAAATACAATACTGGAGACCGCATTCCATGAACTGTTTGATTTTTAACAAACCACAGACCTACAATTCATGCGTTTTGATTCGCAGGTATTAATGATCATTTGACAGCAATAATGTCGGAAATTCAATTCATCTGATGGTTAAAAAAGCATGCATTAGTAGTGATATGATACATTCGATGTCAAAAGTGCTTCATATGCAAAAAGTGTCAGTCTCTGGTTCAGCATAAGACAATTACTGATGGGCAACTTCCCCATGTATTAACATAGGCAATGCCAACTTTAGAGACCATTTATTCCACAACTACTGGAGTGTTTCCGGTGAAACTCTCAAAAACACAATAATTTATCAATATAAATGTTTATCAATCAAAAAAGCTCCAAATTTTGAAAACAAGTTTTTCGCCGATTTTCGCAAAACAAGCAAATCTATGGATCACGACATTTCGAAATTTTCGAGAAAAACTTTTTTCTCCAAAAATTGCTAGAATTCTAGATTTGAATCGATCAGAAACAACTATAGAACTATTTCAGACTTATCCCACTGTTTGTAGTTGCGCATCTGTCGAGTTATTGCGGAAAACGTGGAACAAAAATGGCATTTGCTCATCAATTCAAAGGCAAAAAACAAAATGCATCCACAGTCCGGCTGGACCGTGAACGAAACGAGAAATTAGTTTTCGCAACTTGAGATTCTGATGTAACAGAACATCGAGCATTTTTTGCATTATGTTTACTGTTGTTTTAGTGCAATCTACAATTTTGCTTACTTCGCATGCACATCATTTTCATTCTTTATTACTGAAAGTATTTCATAAAACAAAAATTGATGTCTCTTAAAATAAAAATTGAATACTGTACATACCAACTTCAGAATATCAGTCTGTGGTGCGTTAAGCAAATTTCACTTCCCAATTTTCTTATCTTTCAAGATAATCTAAATATTCGTGTTAACACACGTGAACAACTAGATAACTAAGCCAGTATTACGAAAAGCATTAAAATGAAATGTCATGCTATATAATCATAATCATTTCATCATGCTTCTGCGGCGTTGTATAAAAATACCAAGACCCATACTGTTGTTGCGTTGGAATTAACGACTCTGTGATGTCAGTGTGTGATGTCACGAAGTGGGACGATGAATGCGGAAATTGACAGCTCTGTTCTACTGCGAGATCTGTACAGCATGCATCATTCGATGAGTCAGGAGAATTTGGAAAATCATCTAGTTGCACATTTGGACACTGGAAAGTTTCTCCATCAGGCGCGGATGGAAACGTGAAACTGGCATATTGTCCGTCATCTACAGGAATGCAGACACCTAAAAAGCTTTTGTCAACAAACGTACAGTAAATTCATAGCTGCACATTGCATTACTCATTGGTGTCATTTGGTGATCTTGCATCTCCAGCATTGAACCTGAAAAAGTTTTGCAATTGTCAAATAACTTTACAGTATTGTTCACTTCACCAATATCGCCCAATCATGCTTTTAAAATTGTCATGCATTTTATGAACAATTGATGGATCACCTCCGACTTGCAACAGCCATTCTACCGTTTCGCTGTGCTTTTCTCTGACAGCAAAAAATAAAGCAGTCCGTCCATGGCAATCCATTAAGTTGATGTTCGTATAACTTTGGAAAAGTAACTCCAACAATGGGATATTTCCATTAATTGCTGCATAATGTACCGCGTGCATACCTGAAATATTCAGCATTGAGAAAGAAAAAAAGAAACAGATAAAGTTCACCTTCGTAATCTGTGCTATCAATGCTAGCACCGCTTGACAAAAGTAGAAATGCAATTTCAGTATCGACAGCGCCGCACACTTTTGCGTTCAGCACAAATGGAGTTAGTCCGTCATTATTTCTTGTCTCCGTATTGCACAGGTCACTGCCCAGAAGTGCACACAGAATTTCAGTATTTCTGGTCATTACAGCGTGGTGCAGAGCAGTATTCCCATTAATGTCTGCCGTCTCCAATGAGCATCCAAAATTTATTAAAGCAAGCACAGCCTGCAGTCGCGAATGACGAACGGCTATAATCAAAGCTGTTTCTTTGAGCAATTCTGTCTGTGCTTCCATATTTGCACCTGCGTTCAATAGCATAATCATGAACTGCAACTCCACGTCTGAGGTACATCTTTTAGCGGCCACCATAAGCGGCGTCTCATCATCAGGACCCGGAGCGTTCAGCTGGTCGTCTGTGATAGTTGCAGGATCAACAAGCACTCCATGAATTATGCACAAGTGCAAATCTGACCATTTGTATGTATCCCGCGATGTGGCATTTCTTTTCACCTGATCTGCAGTTTGTGAATCAGTTGTGCAGCAGCTGTCTTCTTTAGATTTTAGAAAGATTTTCTGTGCATCATTGGTTGCTTTCTTGTCAGTGGTGGAGTTTTGAAGCACTGAAGCCAGCGGCGTTAGGTAATTGGAACGCAGTGTAGTATTCAAATTTACAGGCCCTTCTTCCACCGGTGGATGCCATGTTGCAGCGTGAAGTCGCTTTCGTTGTACCATCAGAAGAACAAAAAAAATAATTACCACCAGACTTGAAATTATAGTCACATTAAGTGGCAGAAAATTTGCAATCTGTAATTTCTTATTCCCATTTACAGTGTTGATTTTCCAATTGATGTGAGATTTCAAATGGTCAAATTGAGCATCGCTGGCCAATTGATCGATCACTTCACTAAACTTTGCAACACAAGACTTGCTGCGTTCTCTTGTGCATGCTCTGCTGCCAATTGTCATCACTGCAAGAGTTCCGTATATTGCATCAGCTTCGTTTGCAATTAAAAATTTTGAATTGTTATTTTCAGTCTCGTCCGTATTGTTGAAAAGAACTGCGTTGGAATTTTTATCATAGCCACTTTGTGAATTCCAACTATAAACCTTCGGCAAATTGAGCTCATCTTTCTTCAGTGTAATGTTGATTTGCATGTGGCTGCTGATAATGGCCAAATATTCGTTCAGTGTGCTCATAAATGTACGAGGTTCAACAAGAACAACCACAACAATATCTTCATACTCAGCCTGCTCAACGCCTGCTTCATAAAATTGACAGCGTCTGCCGACGATTCCATTAGGACAAGAGCAAAAGAATGTGTCATTGTAACTGAAACAAGTACCACCATTGAGGCACATATCAGCAGAGCATCCATTCGAACTAATTTCACAATATTTTCCAGTAATACCTGGAAGTAAATTGCATTAGAAAAAAACTGAAATAATTAATAAATTTCAACGGCACATTTTCATGTTTGCAAAAAAACATAACATACGTCATAAGTTATGATTTTTGTAAAACTTTTTCTACAAATAAAATAAATTATTAAAATGAAAAATTTTGAAAAATATCCACCAATAAGCAAATTAATTTCTACAAGGCATTATTGTTCTTTGGATAATTTGCAATGTTATGCAAAAAGACAAGAAAAATATAAAATTGTTCTAGCTTATTTTTGCTCTGTCATACTGTAACAGCAAAATGCAAAAGTGAAAAATGCAAAAATATCCCAGCAAAAAGTACAGTTTACCTGCCGGACATGCGCAGGTGAAATGGTCATTAAAATCGTGACAAACTCCCCCATTGTAGCAAGGATTGGAAAAGCAGCTGTCAATTCCTGTTCCACAGGTGGCGCCTGTATACGGTGCGGTGCACAAGCACTTGCTTGTACCATTTGCAATCACGCACACACCTCCATTTGCGCAAATAGTTTGTTGACAATTGAAATGTTCCACTTCGCAGCGTACTCCAGTGAATCCTAAAAGTGAAGAAGAAGAAGAAGCTGAAGCAGTTTCAACGCAGTTGCCGTTGTTGTTGCACAAAAGCTGACTGCACGAATGTTGCACTTGATCACAGTTTTTTCCAGCAAAGCCCGCATCGCATGCACAGCTAAAACAATCAACAACACTACACTGTCAATAATCAGGAACAGCTATGCTAATGGATAATTACTGATAATCTCCAAATAGGTTCGTGCATTTGCCGTGTTCACAAATATCCCGCAGGCATTCGTCAATATCACTTTCACACGTTGAACCTGCAAATCCTTTTGGACAAACACAACGATACGTTGCATCGGGCAAAACTATGCACTGGCCACCATTGTTGCAGAAATTGTATTTACACGGAGTGAAGTTTTCACAAAATTTACCTAAACCAGAAATAACGGAATATATATAGATATAGATATATCAGTAAGAGTAATTCAAAACAAACCTTCGTATCCTGATTCACACCGGCAATGAAAACTGTCCAAAGTCTCCAATTCACAGATTCCATTTTTGCATGGCAAAGAGTCACAAACATTTGGTAGTAGATTCTCGCAAAATCTTGAAGTAAATCCTCAAATTGTTTTTGATTATTTAATATTAAATTGAAGTGTTAAAAGAAATAATTTTTCAATATATTCATTGCTTACCGGGAGGGCAGAGGCAGGTGAAAGAAACAATTTCATCTTCTTCAATCCGATAATCGCAGCTTCCGCCATTTTCACAAGGATTTGACATGCAAATATCCACGGTCTGGCAATATTTTCCAACATATCCCGTTGTACATCTAAAGTTTAATAAGTAAATAATTAGTAAAACAAAAAGGAGAAACAACAAATGAACATGTATGTGATGTGATCAACAAAATATATCTGTTACAAATCAATTATAGCATGGCATTTTGTTCAATTCAAAGAAAAGAAAAGCTCACTCGCATTGTACATTGCCGTGTTCGTTGAAGAAGCAATTGCCACCGTTTGCACAGAGATTTATTTCACATTTTCGATCTGCAAAAATGAATGCAATCAATTTCAAGATGAAGTGTAAATATTAAAAGTTTGATATCAAAAACAAAACAAATGAAAGCAGAAAGCACAGACTTTTGTGAAATTGACGAACGTGTTCAATTGTCAACGTGGAATAATTGTGCATACTGTATATCAGGAAAGTGTTGTAGAAAATGATCGCCAGAAGCAGTGGAAAAGGAGAGAGCATTGTCGACTTGCTCAATGAATGATGCTTTGCAGAATACACAGTTAAAAGTTGCAGTTAAAATGGCACCAGTGATGGATAGAATGCAATGCTACTCCTCTCTTCTTATTTTTTTTAAATAAAAATCTGCTTACAGCTTGAGAGTTGCATTAGCATTAGCATTGGAAAATTGTTGACAAGCAAAAATTGGTCGACAAATAAAATTGAAGGAATTAATCCGTCTTATCAATCGGCATCTCCTACGGTGCGAACCGTTCATCGCATGCAGTTTATCAATTTTATACTTCACGTGGAATAATTATCAATTGTGCTGAAATTTTGCATAAAATACACCGCTCACAAAGAATATAGCTAACAGAATGTGAATTGCAATATCGTAGATTACTCGATTCAACTTGATTAATTTTAAAAAAAAAAATTTGTTTTGAAATAAAATTAATCACGCTTACCAGATAAGATTTCTGCGAATGGAAAAGCATGATCTTCGCCGATAAGTAATTTTTGTTAAAAAAGCACAAAAGTGCAAGAAAACAGTACGCCGATTGCCGTCGCCATGGTGATACAGTACTACTCTGATTGGCATCAATTTCTATTTTTAAATTGAAATCTTCAATTATTATTTTGATTAAAAATGTTCACTGATGAAAAATGTCGCACTGACACCTAAAAGCGCAAATTAGCATTTTCGAAACAAACACTTTGAACATTTTTTGAAATTGAATTACAAGTTCAATTACAGCAGCAATTGTCAAACTGTTTTGACCAGAATTGTCGTTTTCATTTATCATTGCATCAAGTAGTTTTGACTTTTGGTTGTTTAAGTGGATAAAAATTTTGCTTCATCAATTTATTCCAGTACACACAGAGCAACAATCGATTGGAAAATTAAAATGGAAATAAAACAAAAAAAATTCTTCAAGCTGATTTCTTTCCATTTGCACAGGTGTACTGTACTTGAATCTTCTTCAAAAATGAAAAACGCTCATGTGATATAGTGACAGTGGTGATTTTCCCTTTTCCCCATATATAAATTACAAATTCAAAGAACGAACGTGAATAACTGCACTTGGATGCAAATCTAAATAATCAAATCGATAACAATTATGATAATATATTACAAATAATCAAGATTACTCATATCCAACAACGTTTTGGACATGTCTTCTTCATTGAAAAATCGAGTTGGAAATGTTGTAAAATATTCCAAATGTTCACTTCCGAAAAAAGTCTCCGCAAACAACTTGGCATTTGCCCAAGTGTCAGTCTTTTTGAACTCTTTGACAGTCTTGCGTCCATTTGGCATTCGAAACTGACAGCATTGTCAAATTAACATACAAAACAAAGTGCAAATATTCTTTGAAATAAAAAGATTACCTGCAAAGTGCATGCTTCCAAATCATCACCGGCCGAAGTTTTTTCCATTTTTCCCACGGACGACGACAACGACGACGATGATGGCTCAGAAGCAGAAGCCGCTTTCTAAATTATATATTCATTTTCAAAAGTGAAATGTCAAAGATGCTAAAGATAATTATTCAATAATAGAAATACACTCTTTTGCAATTGTCGCGCTTCTCGGTCCATTCGAATTTCATCCAAAATTCTCTTTCTACACAAATCAACAAACCTATTTCATTATTTTGAAAATGCTATCATCATACTTGGCCAGATAATCGTCGTGCTTCTGCTGCTTTCTCTGCTTGATCATTTGCTTCATCTCTTCCAGTTCTAAGCTAAAAGAGTGTATAAATATTTTATAGAGTGTTTATTAAAATTAATTTGAAACAATTGAAAATAATTCACCGTCGTCGATAATCAGCCATTTCGAGTCCCATTTTTCGACGCTCCTTTTCCACTTCAATCTCTTTGCGTTGTTCTTTTTCCTCTCTATGCTTGGCCATTTCTTGCATTCGTGTGTAAAGACTGGCAACATGGAAAAACAATTGATCAGCTAACAAAATAAACAAATCATCCACAACTACTTTTCGGTGGCTTTTTTCTTCTCCTCTTCCGCCACAGCATCTTCAACTTCACTGAAGTTGCAGTGGTTGAATTCCAACGAATGCTGCTTCATCGCCTTTTGCGAACTCAACAATCTACCACAACTGTAAAATACAAACAAACAAACAAACAATCAACCATAAATAATAATAAACACTTGAAAATAGTAGGCAATTTATACGTTTTTAAATTAGACTACCAAAAAAGAAAAATTAAATAATTTTAAAATAAACTTCCATTGAATGCTAATGAAAATTGCAATCATCCATACTCGTTGCACTTCATGTAGGTAGCTTTCTTTTCCGGTTGGTTGTCCAAATTAGCTTCAGTTTTCGCTTGTTGCGAGTCCATTTTTCCAAAATCACCGACTTGATGACGCTCCTCTGTGATCAATGAATCACTTCAGCCAAGTTGGTCGCAAATTTGAAACATTTCATCGAACCTACCTATACTTTTCATCTCTTCAAGCAACTTCTGCTCGACGGCAGTTTCGCCTTTGTCAGCCTCGTTGAGAGTTAAACTGTTCGCCATCAACCTGAAATGTGAGCAAAATTTACAAATTGAACTCAACCTGAAAGTGAAAAACAATATTGTGAGCACCAGTCGCAGAGAACTTGAATATCAGAAGATCCAGTGATTTGACGCGCCAGATCACTAAAATGGACAATTTAGATCAATTCAATCAGTGGACAAAATTTACATGTGATGTGGGGGAAAACCCATCTCAGCAAGAGCAGAATTGTCGCTGTCTTCCATTCCGTTTCACGCAACTTTTATCAACTAATATTATTAAAATGCAAGTACAAGCAATCACTTCAATACGATATTCTTACAGAAAAAATTAGTTTTTTTAGAGAAATTGTTTTAAAAGAAAACTTTTTACAATTTAAATTACACGTATATATACCGAAGCTTAACTTATTCAATATTTATTACTTATTCAACAACAAGCATATATGTATATATATATCTCAGTTTAGAACATCTTCTTAATTTTGATTACTGTATTTCGTAATGTAATATGATCAAATAATTTTTTTTCAAATTTTTACGACATGAATAAAAAAAAACATTTTTTTCCTATTGTTAGCTTTTCAATTAAAATTTTATATTTCCATGCTTTGAATGAAAATACAATAATAATACATCGACACGTATTATATGCTTCGTGACAACAAGTATCATTTGATATAATCATTGACATGAAAAAAACATTGAACATTTTACAATTTATACTTGAGTAAAAATGAAATAAATTTTGTTAATTTTCATCAATTAATAAAATAGTATTCATATTTTCAGTACAGTATTCTTATTAAAAATCAAGTTTAATTCATTTGAATGATAAAACTGAACAAAACATTGGTAACCAACAGCAATAAAAGAGAAATTTGAAAGTGAATTATTTGCAATAAATAAATGATATTAAGAAAATAAGAAACAAAAAGCAATCGCTTTCATCAATTAATCAATCAATCACTTGATGAAGTTTTCTTTTTAAAAAAAAAGCTGAAAATTATATTTCAATAAATAGATTTTTGATTATTCGTTTCAAAAGTTTTCCAGTATTTCTTTTTTTGAAATTAAATCTGACAAAATAAAAATGATGCAAGCCACAGTGACGACGACGACGACGACGACAAAACAGCACAGAGCTATACTGTATTTGAAAAATATTTACTTTTCAATATTCACTCTCAAATCAGTTTTCAGCAAGTGAAAAAATACTCCATCTCAACTATTCAGGTTGAAATTTTGAAATATTTCAAATAAATTTTTTGATGCAAAATTTCATCTCACTTTTATTGTACTTACTGATCAATATGTTGACGTACCTTTTAAGGCAAGTTTATTTTTTTACTTAAACAAGTGGTTGAGTTTTTTCATTTGTTTTTTTGATTCTTCGGTTTGATTAGAATTGTTTGAAAGTGTTGAAATTAATTTTGGTATGTGTTTCTTTTATATTTCTATGCTAACAAACAATTTTCACTAAACTTTCACCGAAAAATGCCATATCATACATCATTATGTGGTGTTGACTGGTCATCACGTGTAATATATGTATATTAAAAAAAAAACAAAGACAATTTTTCTTTTTCCAATATATAAATGTGCAAAATTATTTTTCATTTTTCATTTTTAACATACAAATGGTGATGGTGACGTTCACAATTTGTGGTAGCCGGATTTTCGGCTTGTAGTCGAATTTTCAAATTTGACAACACTAGCAGCAATAGGGAATATATTAATTGAAAATCATTTTTCCCCGTATAGAAAAGCTAAAAAAAAACAAATCTTCAAATAAAACGAAATCCAATGACAGATTGAAATTGGTCAGTTGCTTCTTTTTTGTTGTTCGGGATGTTGTTCAAGTTGGCTGAGTTGTTTTTTCTTTCAATGGCTAACAAATATGTTTTGACGATCAAATTTCAGTCGACAGTCTCCTGAAGTCGACAAAATCAAAGTATCGAACAATCGATGATCGAAATTGCTTTTATAATTGATTTCATATTTTCCAGTAAATTATATCAAGAAAAAATTATCTTTTCCAAAAAAACAACAACAATTTTTTCCCATTCGTTCATTTCACCACTGAATACAACAGTTTCAATTTTACAAAACCACTATCGTGTATAATTGATGCAACAAAATTCCCAACGACGGTGCCAATGTTCACAACGGCTTATTACGCGTAAACAAAATTCAACCAATAACACATTTTCCCACCGGCTACAATTGTGACCAGAACGCCATCTAGAATTTCAACTCAACACAACAACACAAACTGAGCTGAAGAATAACATTTTGCAAATTTATCATTTAGCAGAAACGAAAATCACCATGCAGTCGTTACCGGTTGAAAATCTCCCTCACCTGACCTCGGTACAGCAGCCGATGAAACCGCATCCCATGTACGTACATGTGCACGTATATATATAGATATAGATATATTTATAATAGTGTATAGCAACATTAAGCATTGTATTAAACTTTAATTTTGTTTCTTTTTTTTAAGAAACAATCGCCGTCCCAACGAAGGGTACGGTTGTTTTTCGATATGCTCTTTTTTTACTTATATATATATATATATATATATTGGTATTGTTTTCCAGATTACTGAACAGTGCCGTGATTGGAATGTATTACAGTCTACAGCATGGTCAAACAATGCGTGATTTTCTATTCGAAGTTTTCAACTTGTCTTCGAACGATGTAATAAGCGTGGAGAGAAAGCTTTATTTTTCATTTTTCAATTCTTTCACGCTTGATTAGCTTTTAATTTCAAAATTTCCTCATTGTTCACAGCTGTTGTCGTACTTGAATATTGTTATTTATTATAGCCGCTAATTTTGGACAAGTACTGCTCACTGCTGCAGAGGCTCGTCTCTTTCTCACAAGAGTGCAGAGATTTCGTGCACAACATGATCTTCGTGGAAATGGTCGACGGACGCATGACCGTCGAGCACTTGTTCCGCCATTTCTGCTTCTACGGCAACGTCTTGCAGGCGGAAATACGCCCCGAAAATCCACAACTGGCCATTGTCACCTTCCAGACACCCGAATTGGCCAGAGCCGCTTGTTACATCTCCAAAAACTTCCACTACCCGCATTGCACAATCATCTGCTCTTACATTTACAACTTGGAACACTTCGTCACCAAATGTGTCCGAGATTTTCTCTTCACCAACTCTGGCAAGAAGGTTTGATTGAAGGAGTCGAGGTTTCAATTTTTGCTTCACCATTTTTTTTTCTCTCTCTCTCTTTATTTTTATTGCAAAATTTCAACTTTAATATTTCAATTTATACATGCACAATTCCAACTGCTCATATGAGAAATGTCGTTTGTTTTCGAGCACATGCTTTTTGATTGCAAAATTCGTAGTTTCAATTATTATTACCATATTGTTGTTTTATCTTGTAGAGTTTCACCAATTTTTAAACATGCAATGATAGTTTTATTAATAATTTTGAGCAAAAATGTATTATTATTATTGATGAAATGAAAAGAAGAAAAAAAACAATTCGAACCTCTTCACAAATGAAAAAATAGTTCTTCTGTCCTGTTGGTGCAAAGCAGCAGCAGTAGTAGTTGTTGTTGTAGTAGTGCATGGGCAACAACAGAACAGCAGCACAAATCAATTCTGAAATGTATGTAATTTTTGGTATATGATCAATCGACAGCGAAAGCGTAAAATAAAGCACAACCACCATATATAGTAAAAACGTACTTTCACACAAACTTTTTTTTCTCATCAAAGCACAGTTGCATCATCATCATCACATACACACACACACATATACATATATAGCTGCTTCATCACAGCAACAACAACATTTGCACTTATATTTCAGAAGAAAGTACACTTATAACAGAAAAAATAATAATAGTTATTCAAATTTATTGATGCGCAACAAGAATCATCAACAAGTGCAACTAAATGAATAAAGTTGCAAAAAGAAAACACAATCTCTGAAACCGAATACAATATAATAAATGAACAATGAATACACACCATGAGCAGCAGCAAGGTTGTTGTGTTGGATGGAAATGTTGAAATCAAAAAAGGCATACACACACTGTCCTCCATTCATGAATAAACCATTCAGTACAAAATTATGAAATAAATTTTAAAAAAAAAGAATAATAAAAGTCATAGTAACCAGCACCTACCAAAAGAAAAAAAAATAAAATAATGATTATGCTCATTTCAGGATCAGCGGATACAAAAAAAAATATATATATAGCAGCAATTGTCGTATAGCCGTCGTCACACGTCGCACACACACATCAACGTCCGTAATTTTCCTAAAAAACAAAACAATAAAATTATTATTATTATTACCAAAATCAAGGTTCACATTGCAAACGTTGTAAAGAAAAGCAATCAATATTCAACAATATTTACGCTGATGTAGCTGCTGAAATTGGACGAAAGCATCGCCAGCTTGCCGGTCACTTTGGCAACTCCTTGTTTGACAGAATCTTTGATGTCGGCCATATCCGGCAATTGCATGCTCACGGATTGTGCGTAATTGCTAATTTTACCACCAGTTGCACGATTTGGATCATTTTGAAAAAGGTCACTACTCGATATGGCGCTGCTACCTTGGAATCTGGAAAGGTTGCTTTGCACTTCGAACTAAACAAACAACAACCGTTGCCAATTATATAATATAAGCATAATTTTAAAATAATTAATTGCCCTTTTCAATTAACATACATCTGGTTTGTCTTGACTGAAATATTGTTCAGATGAAATTGCTTTTGCTGAACCGAATTTCTGTTGCGCAGATCCAACAGAAGTGTTGTCGTACGGTGAAGCTGGTGCATTTCTGAAATCAGCATATGCAATGATATATATATATATTGAAGATGCAATTATTATACCTGTTGGACAATGACAACGACGACGATGACGATGACTGGGCACGCTTGGAATAATCATACAAATAATTGTTACCATTCTCACCGATGTCAGTTGGTCTGCAACAGAATTTCACCAAACTATTTAAATAGCAATATTCAACTCTGCGTTGTTTGTTTGCTGCTCACTTGTTCAATTGACAAAATTCCCAATCATCGGTCAAAGTGGAAAAATCATTCGTCCTGTCGTTCTTTGTCACTGTTGTTGTTGTCGCTGCTGCTGCTGCTGCTTTGCATCTTTTACCCTGCTGTTGTTGAACATCAAAACCACCACTGCTACCAACTGGTTGCAAATCTTGCAAAACTGAATGACTAACTTGACTGAAACAATTATTGCAAATATATATATATATAATTTTTTCCCCTCATCCTCCACTATTAATACTTCTTTCCCACGTTGAAGCCCATCCCGAGACGTTCTATTGGAACTTCCGATTTTCGACCAATAGCTTTCAATTGTTCTTGCTTCTTTTGCACCATCTCTTCCACATCTTTCAGCGTAAATCTGTCCACGCTGTTCAAAATATACAACTCATTATTATTCAACTATTAATGCATGAAATGTAATTTATAAAACAAAAAAAAATTGCTTTTTTTCCTTCAAACATACTTGACAGTTTCCGTTTCCACCGGCATATCAGGTTGTCGTTTGGTCTTTTTCTCCAGCTGCATCTTTTCCATCTCCTTCGCCTGACGTTCAATTTCGTCAAAATCCACATCCACTTTCTTTGCGCCGAGCTTCTTAGCTCCGACCTGATCATAACAGTATACAATAATAATAATAATAATAATAATTCAATGTGTGAATTTTCAATTTTTACACTAACCGCTTTTCTCCCGCCAAGTCCAGTCCTCTGACCAAGGGGGCGTGTAACTTTTTGATTTGTACCAGCTAAATTTGCTCCGCTTTTCTGAACTGAAGTACTGGTGAGTTCTCAAAAAATAAAATAAAATAAAATAATAATAATTTCGTATACAATTATTCTCTTTGTATATTACCCGAGAATGCAGGCTTGACACTAGCAGCATTGCTGTCAAAGGGTGTGGACTTTTTGTCCACAGATTCTTCTTTCATTTGATCAGCAAAAAAATCAACTTCTGCATCGGCTGACTTTGGTGAAAGTTGACTTCCGGACGCTGAATCCAAATGCAACTAAAAATGCCAAACCCAATGCTAACTTTACATGCAGATCGCATTGAACAACTTCAAACTTGAAATTGTTTACATTTATTTTAAAATTACACTTTTTTTGGGTTTAAAATAAATAAATTGTTACTTTCTTTCCGTTTGCACGATGCGCTGAAATGGCCATGGCGTTAAGTTTGTCGCGATAGATGCGTGCCGCTCGACTACCGTATTTCTGTTGAGCATCATTAGTATCGCAACCGTGACTGGCAAAAAACTGCGCCTAAAAAATAAAACAAATTAATTAATAATTAATAATAGTACATATATATATATATATTTGATTATTCATCACCGCATTGGCATTTCCTCCAACTTGCATTGTTCGCAACTGTACCCAGGTCCAGTTCGTGTCGAGCTGCGTAGAGCGTACAAAAGACAAGTGCACACCAAGACCTCGATGAATAGCCGAACAGTCGATACAAATAAAAATGCCATAAGTTACGCTTGCCCAAGTTGGATTTTTCGCTTGACAATCAAAACAGCACTAAATAATCAAAATATTGAAGAAAGAAGTAAAATTGAACGTCAGCGAAATTGAAATTCACATTCTACAAACATGTCTATTTCAACAAACAATCAACGCTGCATCAACAGCTATTACAATAATTATAAACACATCAACAACTCTCTGCACGAACGTCAAATCAACAAACAACGCATATTTCGAAAATAAAATTATATGACATAATCAATTTTCTTTTTTTTCAAATTTTAACATCACAAATAACATAAATCGAAATCAAAGAAACTACTAAAGGAAATAAACTTATTCAAACAATAAAAACTATGCCACATCATTTATATGGCCGTGAAAAACACAGCAGAAACTACTGCGGAAAATGTGCTCAGTTCATGAACTGTTCAATTTCACCTAGATACATAAATAACACGGCCAAAGTATAAAATTGAATCAGTCTCAGTGGACGTATCAAATTACCACATAACTTTGTCAATACAAAATGCAAGTCACATTTTATACAAAAATATAAATGCATATTATAAAATTTTCAAAGGATAAAAGTAAAAAATATGTTATTCATTTGAAAAAAATCAACTTAAAATGCAGAACGTAAATTCAGGAAGATTAATTCAATCACATGACTCAATCTCATCATTACTTCCGATTTGACGTAATAACCAAATTAAACATTATTCATCAAAATATGTTTGTGGGAAATACTAAGCACAAAAAATATATGAACAATATATGTATACGCTGGTGACATTTACATGATGGTGGCAGTCATCCATGATTTAAATAGACTAATTAGAAAATGTAAAAAAGAAAAAAACACTTTACAAATCACTACAACTGAAACATGATCAGGCAATATTTTGAAAATAATGTTTAAAATATTACATCAAAAACTTAATTACCATAAGGTCTGGAAAATGTTTACAACTAAAATTTTTAACAAAAAAAATAATAAACAAAATAATAATAACATGGAATAAACATTTTAATAAATAAAATAAATCAATCAATCGCTGATAACAATTAAAAAATTAATCACAACAAAATTTGATCAAAAAATAACCAAACATACTTTATTAGCAGGATAAGAGAGAAGCTTTTTAAAAATTGCGTCAATATCTTGTTTGGACGCCTTTTCATCCATCATTTTCAACAAATGAATTGCGGTTGACAAAAGGCGACGCGTAAATCACTCCTAAACAACAATATTACCGTCAATGCTAATTTACAGTAAAGCACTACTGATTATCAAGTACTATTTGCGCAGTATTGTTGTTGATTTTTTATTAAAAAACTAAAATAAACAGATAAAACATAAAAAATTAAATTAAATTAATTTGAAACAAACAAAGTACAGTATTATTTTGAAATTGTTGATAAAATTATGCCAACATGAAAAAAAAGTTTTGCATTTCATAATTTCCTCATTGGAATTTTTAGGAGTTTCGAGAGAGAAAAAAACGTTTTTTAATTAAAAATGAGACATTTTAATTATAATTCTGCTTAATAATTAATTATAATATTTTGGTATCCGTCAGTGTAAAGTGACAAAAAAAAAAAGAATTATGCATGCACATGCGACGTTTTTTTCTAAATTCTGTTAGAAAATAAACTAAAAATCATTTTCTCAAAATGCAAAAATAATCAATATGGCACACGACAAATATGCATATGTGCTGCTTTTCTATTCAATGGTTTCAATTTCATTCATCAAAAAGTATAAGCTCATAAGAAGTGTTTCAACATTTATTGACTGCAGCATTGACTGCTTGATTTATTTTTCCATTCCCATTCTCCATGTGCTGAATGAACAAAATATTTCCAAGCACAATGTTGCTCTGCATTTGTGTTGCTTTGTTGGGTAAGTTATTTTTTTAAACATTAACCATAATATTATTGAAAGCTTTTGTACAACAAAGATAGAGTTTGTATTGCTCGTGTAATGTGGTGCTATGTTTACCTTAATCTGCCTGCATTTCGTTTAATTGTAATATTTGTTTTTCAGTTTCTCGTGTTATATTTATTCAAATCCTTTTGTAAAATGTTAATTCAGTATTTTGAAGCTGAATTGCACGTCCTTGTTGATTTTATGTCCTGCCTGTTTGTGTTTCCTTTGAAAAGATATTTTACAAAAAAAAAGGCAAATAATAGGCTATATATAATGTAAAATAATTTTTCTTATTTTGAAATAAACTGCTGAAATGAAAAGTAAATTTTACCTCACAATTTGAAGCATTTTATAATTTTGTAAAAACAAAAATCACATAACAAATATGAAAAAAAAGGTTTCGTATGCGAATTGAAAATTTGAAATTCGGGTGCGGTTACTTTCTTTTTTTAATACATGTTCGCCTTATCATAAGTTGAATTTGCTGAACATCGATCCTTCATTGGGCAGATTGGCAATTTGGCAATCTTTTGAAGAGGAGAAAAAGAATAACAGTTTAAAAAGCTGACAAAAAGATAATAATATTTTTCTATTCACATTTTCGAATTTAGCTCTTCTTATTAAATAATTGCCAAATACAAACATGTTCTTTAGTAGGGTGAAGATCAAAGCATTGGCAAAGTTCAAGAGATGATTAAAATTGTCATTGTTAGTGAAGGAGAGATTAGGTATTCATCATAATCATGATCAATATTAATACAACAGACAGACAGCAGTTGTTTTCATTAGTATACACATTTGCTATGCTGAATGGAGAAATCGTTCAATAGATTAACAATAATAATACATTTATTTATCCGATGACAAGCTGTGGCTTCCTTAAAAAAAAGTTTGCCTTATTCATCTTAATTCGATCATAATAAAGAAATATTTCATTCAATTTATTTCACAAGCTTAAAATTTTCCTTTCAAAAAGCAATTATATTGTCCAATTTAGTCTGATATGGGAAATTTCAAAATGAGAAAACTTTCAAAATACACATTTCACGTCAGTCAACAAGAAGGATAAATTTTGTAAATTTGCTACGGTTCTAATTTGACGTGATTTGAAAATAAAGCTTTTAAGCGAGTTATTTTCGAAATGACAAGCTTCATGTGATGTGGCTTTGTGTCAACAACAATTACAGAAGGTTGCCGGATAAAAATTTACACAGATTCGATTTATTTAGCTTCATAATTGCCCTGTTTGCTGTTAAACGTGCTTTTATCACAAGAGCGGCCGTGATTCACAGCGGTAAAATTAAATTAACCATTCTTCAAGGTTAAAAAGCTGATTGACAAAAGCATTTTCAAGTACAACATTATTTAAACAGTATGAAGGTTTGGAGAAAACTGTTCGAAAAAATGTTCATTGAGTACTCAAATTATTATACATACATACATACATAAATATATGAACAAAATGAAATTTCAATTCTGCTGTCTAAGGTATATTCGTCAATGTGACTAATATTTAACATAAAACCAGACATTCTTTAAAATTACTTAATACAAAAAACTGAATAATACCTTGGCAAAATTTATTCATGAATTTGGAAAAAAATTTTCACATTCATTTACATGCACTTTACAACAAAGATCATAATCTAATACTACAACTAATAATAATAATTACATATTATTTTTGAGTTTAAAATTTTAATTTTACACTCTGCATGCATACACTGCTACTTTTAAACGTATCATCAATAAACAATGTGACAAGTTTATATTAAGGATAAATTTGCTGCAAATTATGACTTATAAGTGCATTAATAACATTTCATAAATGTAATTTTGCGTAATATTTTTAATTAACGTTTCAATTCATTTTGACAAGTTTAAATGTCTTGTTTTTATGCAAACATTTCAAAAAATATAACAGAAAGAAAATTAAACTATACGAAAAAAGAAAAACCGAATTTACAATGAAAAGGTATAATTTTGATGACATTAAGATTATTGAAAAAGAGAAAGAAGAAAAGAAGAAATACATGCAATAAGAATAAGTGTTATTTTTGAATGAATGCTAATAATAATAATAATTATTATTATTATAATGAACAATGCTTAGAAGAAATCCAACGCATGACATTTAAAGTAAATCAATAATATTTATAATATAATTTCAAGCTATTAGCCTTCTGAAATGACAGGCTGCTTTTGTAATCATTTTACTTATAAAACAGAAAAAGTACATATAAAAATAATGCTTTCTTTAAAGATGAGAAAACGATTTGCTTCTGCTAAAAAAATGGACATTCAAATGCTTCATTATATAGGAAACCCATCAACAAGGTGAGGTAGAAGAAGATTTGAAATCAGAGCAATATTTTTAATTAAACGAATTAAATTATTGTTCACAAAGAGTGTTTTAAGAATATTAGCTTACAGAAAAAATGTTTTGCCAAGTAGGATAGAATCAATTAATTTCAATTTCAGTACAACAGCTTTAAATGCGTGAATCAATAACATATAGTCGGTGGTGAGCAAGTTCATGAAAATTATAAAAGCCTAAAAGATGTGAATTGCTGAAAATTGATAGTTAGATACAAATCAGCTGTTAAGTTTGTTAATAACAGACTAAGTCTCAAATCCACTGTCCATCCACTGATCGACGTTGGCAGGGAAGCAAAAATTAAAAATCACTGCTGAACAATAACTGTAAAGAAAATAAAAAAACGTTGAAAATCGGCGCACTTACAAGATATATTGAAAAATCATATCTGATTTTAAATAAATAGAAAAAAGAAACTGCTGGGCAAGAAATAGAGAAATATTTTGCAAAGATTCAGAATCCTTGAATTCTCTCAACGATGATGCTAGAAATTCATTTTATAGTTGTATTTTGTTGAGCTCACTGACAAATAATTGAGATCAAAGTTTCATTATAAAGTAAATTTTACAGCTAATTCCCCACCAAAAAAGAAATATTCAAAAAGTTTCAAACATGTCATCTTGAACTACTTCTGCGTCAGACAACTGTGCAACTTCTTTACTTGTCATTTTGGTCGACAAAGCCTGGTGACAAACGTGGCTTGCAATCGCTTGATCAAGTAAAAAATGAGTGCATGCATCTCTGTGTTGCCGAGCTTTTCTCTATCTATCATCATTGTTTGTTTGGATCATGTTTCAGATTCGGTCGGCAATGATAATGAACATCTGGTAAATGATAATGTGAAATATTTTTCATAAATCATTTGTTGAACATTTTCTTTTCAGTTGGGGAAATTTCAGGCAAATGTCAGCACTGTTTAACGCTAACGCGACGCAATCAAGCCACACCCAAGCTCTTGGCAAGCGTTCCAATGGGAAAGGCTGAGCCAATAAACATCACGCATAACCTATGCACACGTTTACGCCACGAAATGTCCAATTCTTCAAGCTTCCAGGCGATTCAAAGCTGCATTCTGTCAACGTTCATATATTTCAAATTGGTGCCAAGTTGCAATTTTATATAAATTGAAAGAAAAGGCAATTTGAGCGATTAATGAGGAAGCAGTCACAGAAAAAGATTGGAATTACCTACCAATCAAAGTAGTGCAAAATAGAATACCCTGAGCTTCTGTGAATCATCAACAGGCAACCAATCGGCAAAACTTGCATAACTCTTCCCCTTGATCGCTGTTAGACTGTTGTCGTCGTCAAAACTCTAGTAAAAGCACTATTTTTTCGACGGATATCCGTTTGTATGATAATAAGCTACCAGGAATCAGAAAGGAAAAAAAGAATTTGAATCACCCCCTCACTGAGACACAGTAAAACAGTTTACACTGTTTTGATACCGCACCTATTGCAACGATCACTGTTAGGCTGACGACGGTCATCGGAAATATTATGGCAAATGCGCTATAAAAGCCAAGCAGGTAATAATAAATAATTGCGTTGCTTTGTGTGAATGTGAATGCTTAAATTGCCACACAACTGTAGATGTGAAATTTAAAAATTTTATGATCACTTTTTGATGAAAGATTTATTTGAACGCGTCATTCGTTCATTCTGGAGAAATTAACTATCGAATGCCGTGTATCAAAAAGCAAAAAACATTCGTCACGACAAAAGGAAAGTAAATTTTTAAATTGAACAGAAATTTAAATAAAATGCAGTACCATGAAGTGTTGTTGTTCAATGAGTGTACATGCATCATGCAAATGCAGTGATAAGCCTTGTGGACAGAGAAGTTTCGTAGTATGTTATTTATAATAGAGCAAGAGAACTCTTCCACCAGTTGAGTGGTTTATTGCAATTTCCTCTGAATCAGTTTCCAAATGCTAAACTGATTACGCGACAAATGTTATCCTTTGCAAATTTTCCAATCTCTTGGAAAAATCTGACCCACTCAAATGAACGTGCATACAAAGATCCTTTTTGCAAAAAATCTTTTCATGATAAAACGTTGAAAATATTTTCAAAAAAAACTGTCCACCATCCTTTACTGTATAAAGTGGCAAATTTATTAATGTTAATTTTATTACGGTGCAGCTTTTGATGTGTTTGTTCAAATTTTTGTCTTCAACATTTATTGGAGTTTTTCTTTTTGTGACCAACTAACAACCAACTTTAGTGGAAGAGGGAAAATTGCTGAAATGAGCTGCAGGTGACAAACTGATTATTATTATTAAGCTTTCTTTTTTTTTGCTCAGTTCATTTCAATCGCTTTTTAATCAGCAAATAAAGTGCGACCAAGTGCAGCAGGTATTAATTGATTGTAATTTTGTTTGACAAAAGAGAAAATTTGACAAGCTCGTTAAAGGTAAAAATAAATAAGCCAAATTATAAAATTAGCCATCCAAGCTTAACTTTTGACGATTGGCCAAAGTTCCATTGGCCAGTTGGTAGTGCTCAAAATTGATTGTTAATGCGTGCGATCTGAAAATCAGCGTAGAAGAAGAACATCAATCTGATCTGTTATAAGCAAGCGCCAGCTATAGCCATCATCGTTGCGAATAAGTTTGTGTTGCAACAGCGTTTTGTCGGTTGAGGCAGTTTTGAATTTTCCGCCAACCAATTACACACACACATATAATACCTCGAATTTCATTTCACTTTTGAAATCATTGATTATCTCCATCCAACATTCCCATCGCTCTGTCAAACACACACACACACACACACACCCTTGCCGTATACTCAAATGGTCAGCTTGCATCAGCAAATACCAATTGCACTGAACTCATATCTAGCTGACTTTCAAATATTATCAAATGCACAATTCTCTGCAGCACGTACCGGATTTGAGCGTTGGAATTTGCCTCGTTGACGAACATATTCACATTTTACAATACCATCCATCATTTGACCATTTGAAAAATAAAATTAGAAAAAAACATATATATATATATATACTCGACCCCTTTCAGTGTGTAGAATTTACTAAATTCCAACTGGGCAAATGAAAAATTTTCATCGCTTATTGACAAATCAGTGAATCAAGGTAATAACAGTTGAAAAACCCTTTTCCACACACACAAATGTATATCATTATTTAACTATTCCGTAGCCAAATTTGACACGTATACCTTGGCAATAATATACTGCTATTGTAGTGATGATAATGAATTAATTATTAGTGGATTTTTTGTTTATTTAAAGTATTCAACGTGGTGTTCAATTTTTGGTTTATCTTATTTGTTCAGAATCACATTGTTCTTCAAAAGCATGCACATTAGCAAATTTGTGTTCACGTTGGAGAATTCTTTGAAAAGATAAAAGATTCGATTGTAAGATAAGAGAGGAAATTTACATAATGTAAGTGAATCAATTCAACGTTGAACATTGTTGTTCAAACGAAAGAAAGCAAATAAAGACGTGTATGAAAGGCAAGTTGTAATTTTAGTGAAAAAGAAAATGCAAAATGAGCTATGAGGTAACGACCAATATATATATGTACACCTGGATGCATGTTGTCAGTTCTCTGGGAAAAAGCACAAAGGCGTGGAGAATGCAAAACAGGCAATATGTGAACTTTAAGCTGAAAGGATTTTATTGAAATCTAACTTTGTTGATATAAGATAGCGTTTCTTAATCAACCAATCGAATATTGCAGTAGTGATGGTTAAAATATTTCCCAAGTGGGCAGTGCATTTCCCATCTGAATGAGGATAAATAACTGATACCAAATAAACAAAGCAAGTGAATCACACAACTGTACACTAACTCACTTGGTTGTGAAGAGATGCAAAACAGAGATAGAAAATGATATTATTTTTATGGTTCAAATTTGACACTTTTAATCTTTGTCAGCTGTCAACAATAATATAAGTTGCTCATAATTCATGAGAAAATTAAAATTGTTGAATGTACAACAAAACTTCATACTGAAAACAGACTATCAGGTCATGTTTCTGAAAACTGCCCCTCCCCTCCCCCCAAACTACTATGATGACTACTGGAGAGCATAATTATAATAAATATGTTATCAATTTCCATAGCGTTGAGCAATGCAATGTAGAAGATCAGTACAGTTTCTGTTTCTCCATTCAATTCTCCCTTTTTACAAGACAACTTCAAACCGTGGCTTGTGTTGTTGTGCACAATGAAAATAAAACAAAAAGCAAACATAGTTCACCAAATTTCAGCCGGCATTTCATGCTAATAATCAATTTTGAATGCAAAAATCAATGACGTCAGTTTTCTTGGGTTTCTTGTAATTTTGCATTATTTTTCTTTTTTCAATTTTTTGCTTTCATTCAGAAATGGAAAACTAATTTCTCAAGCTTCACGCGATCCAAGAATGCAGAGGCAATGGCAAAAAAAAAAATCCGCTCTCACTCGAATTTGAAAAGCGCATTTTTCCATTCTTGCCGTCAAATAATAAATAGCTCTGCTTTTGTGCCGTTATTATTTTAATTTTTGTTTGTTTTTTTGCTTTTTCAAGCCACAAAAATCAATACTAGTTGAAAATGAACGAACAACAATGTGAAATACTACCACTGATTTTCACTCCAGCTTAACAAACAATAAAACAGCGGGTAGTAAAATAAAATAATAATAATAATAATAAAAAAACATCAAGCAGCCATATCAACAACAGCCCAACGACAAGCGCATACATCATTGTCGACGTTTGCACCGCCAGCAACGATTATCATCATATTCAATCAATAATTTATAATTTCATTTTCAGTTCTTTTCTTTAATTTTGTTATATGCTGGTGTCTTCTCATTAATTTTCTTTTCAAAAGCAATTATTAAAATTGTTTACCCCAAAAATAATTTTTCCTACTAGAATATTTTTTTCTTGCCATGCACTTATTTATTTCATTACTTTGGTGGCACAAAATTCAAAATGTCTCCTGATTCATCAATAGTTCCATATTTTCAACGAATGGAAAAAAAAACAGAAAAAGCTCAAAAGTCGTTGTGTAATTGTTCGTCTTCATGTTCCAAAAAAAGCCATTTAATTCTCTTTCACGTTGCAGTAAAAACGTTCTTAAACGCTTCGCATTATCGAAAATGCCTAAAAGATTATCCCATGGCGAACGTTGATTGCCGTTAATGGTGATCATTTTAATCTTCAAACAGACTCTGGGAATCTTTTTTAACCTTTACGCATTTCACAACCAGCAAGCAGTCTGATCAAATTGTTCAAGCTGAATGTGCTTTTTACCATATCAAACAGCGAATGTGAATGCAAGCAAACACGCAAGTTAGCTTGACTGCATATATATTTATATTTATATTATACAGATGCATGGATATTTTTGTAAGCAGTGATCAATAAGCAAAAGTTGATTTGTTTTTTGTTTAACTTGACTAGATAATAATAATAATTAGATTTTAGACTTTTTCTAGTTTAGCTTCCAGCGGGTAGACAACTAGCACAAGTACAGGTTTTGGTATAATCGAATCGCCTGACACGACTATTCAACCTCCGGCAAAATCTTTGAACAGAAAATTCAAAGTAAGAACTCCCTTAATAATATTGATTACGATAACGGAAATATTAATAATAATAACATTACAAGTTAATTAATTTAGCAAAGATGTAGCTTTATGTAGCATTGTAATCTGTTATTTTCAACTAAATTAAGTAACAAATTGTTTCTCTGAATGTTCAGGTTGTGTTTGCACAGAATTTGCATATTTACACTGATTACCAAACCATTGTTGTTATTATTCAACCTAATCCAACAGTGAATGATCAATCGCCAGGTGAAGATAATTTAAAAGCAAAGAAAATAGAACAGTGTAATTGTAAAAAAAATCCATTTAAATTTTTTTGAGAAAATTGATTTTATCTATTACAATATTAAAGCACAGTACATCTGATCTTGGAAGTATGAAAATGAACGCGTAAAAAGCAAACGTGAGAACAGCGGCTGATCTTGTCTTGCTAAGCTAGCAACAGTTTTTGCATCACTTCTTTTAATTAAACTGAGCTCAGGAGAATTAGAAAATAAAAAAAAATCCACACACAGAGAGAGAGAGAGAGGGAGAGAGAAGAGAGAGAGAGAGACAAAGAAGTATTAAACGTGACATAACCAATTTTATGTGCAGCTTAGAGTTGAAAAAAAAAGCAATATTTCATTCATTCATTCATCATATTTGCAAAAGAAGAACTCAAATTCCAATTCTATTGCTCAACTGATTGTAAACAAAATTCTATATTCATTAAGATTGATGCAATTTAATCATTTGGAAAAAATGTATGCAAATCAAATATGTGATGTATAAAAAATATCAGATGACAATTTCTGTTCGATCCGGTGGTGTCACTTGTTTCAAGAACAGAAGAGGGTGAGAGGGGGGGGGGGGAGAAACAGTACTTGTTCATTAGTCAACGTTGACTGTTAACATTGTTATGCTGGTTAGTTGGTTGACTAATCTACTTGCAATATCAGGACAAGCTGCTTAGTTGCAGTGATTCGTCTTAGAGCGAGCACATCACTGGAACGAAGCAAATTGACGCTATTCGTTTTCAGGATAAAGTAAAAAGTAATTGTGAAATAGCTTTTCAACAACATCCATAAACTTGAACACATGCTTCACTTTGTCGTGTCAGTTGGTTAAACAAGCTGAGGCTGCAAACACCAAGCATTGATGATGATAATGATGAATAATTTCTTTTCACAATTTTATCCAATCGTAAACACGATTTAATGGTTTGAAAAACAATTTTCATGCTTTTTCAAATAGTCTTTTTATTTTCCTTTATTACAGACTATAAAATTACCGCATTGGCATCGTCACAAAATTGAAAGCTTTGGAAGCTTCAACGACACAAAGCAGGAAAGGCAGGTCCGTTAAGCACGTTATCAGAGAGACATAATCATCAAGAACAAGAAAAAGAAAAGCTACACTGCACACTAGTGCCCTTGTATTCGACAACGGTTTTGGTAAGCCAAATATTATTGTTCTTTTTTTACAAAATTAAAAAGTTCCAACCGGATGTTTCTTATCACAACTTGCACAAACAAGCAGAGAGTGAAATTTCAATTTCAAATTACAACCCATCCCCCGCTTAATAATAAGCTTCTTCGGAGATATTTGGCTTTCTGCTTCAGTGAAAAAAAAAAGAATTGAAACCATGGTCCATTTTTTATTTGATAAACTTTTACAATTCTGCTCAAAAAAATGTAACCGTTGTCATCGTGTAGCTGACGAGATTGACGGAAAAAAGCCTCGCCTAAACGCAAACTGCGGTAAGTGGTATTGATGTTTGTCTGCAAGTAGGCAGTTGTTGCATTGTCAAATTTTGCCACTTTGCTCCGTATGGAATGGTTGTGGTGGTTACAGGCATGTTGGAAAAATCCACCATACAAACTGGGATAATTTTCTGCAGCAATTGTCGACAGTGAAATACTTTTTCCACTTCTAAGCACTAATGCGTGTAAATAATAATAATAAATAAATTAATTAATTAAAAAAATCTTTTCTGTCTTCACCGAATAGTAAGCATGGAAATGTTGTTGATGTATATTGCAATTTTTTTCAACTTTCATCAGCTTCGATTTTACAATTAATATTGAGAAAAAATTTTTCTTTTTTCCCTTTGAAATAAACAAGAAATAATGTGTTTCCTCATATTTTTCCTTTGATTTGTTGTCAAGATTGTCAGATTGTCGGTAATATGAAACGATACTGATGAATTATTATTATTATTATTATTATTATGTACTTGATGATTTGAAAAATTAATTCAATCACACGCAGTATGCACGAAACAAGCAGATGAAATAAAACTGTGCATGTCAATACAGCAACAAATGGGAACTGATTAATTAAAACTCGCACACATACACACACGCAGGTACGGAGATACCGATTACGCGCAGCATGCGATGCGCTCATTATATTCGAGTTGCTGTGTTCAAATGATGTTCCACAATGATGTCATGCGGTGAGAGGGAATCTGAATGAATGAGAATAAAAATCCTCATGATCAACAAAGATTTCAATTATAAATTTGAAAAGTGAATGACAACGGTCACAACTGTTCTCCTAAACTGGCAGAAGCAGATTTCATTCATTCATTCATTCATTCAATCGATTTCAGCAGAAGCATATTTAGTTTTTTTTCTGAAAAATCATCCACTATTACAAAACACCAAATAAATAAAGAATATACAGTTGAATGAAAAGCACGCAGTTTGTTTTCTACGGTGAACAAAATTTAAATTTCTTTCATTTTTATTTGCATGCTGCAATTCAACGGGGAACAACTTGTGGGATTACATTTGGATTTTTGACCAGCGTGTTGCACTGTGCTGCAGAGAACGGCAATTTCAAAGAGAACACCTCAACCATGATGAGTTTACAATTCAGTTTCATTTTTCTCCTCGGTCACCGCCCCCCCCCCTCACCACCGTTGCTGAAATAAATGCGCTATTGATTTCAATAGCCAAACCGTTTGCAATAACAAAAGCTTTAAAAGCAGTAATATCTCCAGTGGGACGATTAGAAGAAATCAGTGCGCGTATGTTGTGAACGCTGTTATATCATTTATCGATCCAGTGGTTGGTTGGCTGATTCAACGTTCAGCCCTTGAACACACACACACACACACACACACAACTAGGAGGTATACCTATGATGCAAGCGCGTTCATTTTTTTCGCAAACAAGCCAACCACCACTGCGTTTGTGTTGTTTTGACAAAGAAATTACACATACTTTATATAATGTACAGAAATGATTGTTTGTTTCAGACAAGAAAGTGCAGAAAGAGAATTTGAAGAACTGTTACTGTTAAAAGAAAATTGAAAAGACACGGATGAATTCAGGAATGAAAAAAATAGCAGAGGAAAAGTGATGGCTTAGTCAGAAAATACAGACAGACAGACAGACAGACAGAGAACGCGGGCAACAGGGATATAATATGTCCAACGTCAGCTTTTACGAATATCTAGACCAATTTCAGTCAGGCTACAACCGCGTGCATCCTTACCTGAGCAGTTTCGTCTGTTCGTTGGGAATGTTGTTCAACTTGGTCAACATCGTCATCTTGACCAGAACACGCATGAAACTGTGCCCGACCAACGTCATCTTGACCGCCATCTCAATATGCGACTTTTGCGTGATGACAACTTACTTGATGTTCTCGTTGTCGCAGATCACCAACTTCCATCAGTCGTCTTCGTCGTGCATGTTCTACTGGGCAATATTCGTCCTGTTCCACTCGAACGCTTCAGTGGTGCTGCACGCGACCAGCATCTGGCTGACAGTACTGTTGGCCAGTATCCGCGTCTATTCGGTGCGCAGGGCTTTGCGCAGGAGCTTGTGGCATTGTTCGCCGCGGTCGGCGGCCAGATATTCGGTGGCCATTTTTCTGATCGCCTTGTTGCTCGACATCCCGACCATGCTGTCGTTTGGAATAGAACAACGCTGGGCGACGGAAAACGTCACCGCCCCCAACTCGACCGAAATGTCCTTCTTCTACGTGACCAGCATATCCACGTTCGCGCAAAAGAACGACCGACTCTTGCTCAAGTTCGCCTTCTGGTGCAATGGAGTTTCGTTCAAAGTGGTGCCGTGCATCTTCCAAAGCTTGCTCATCGGCATGCTGTTACACCTGTTGCGCAAGGCTCGTTTCCGTCGGAAACGGATGAGCTCCGGCGCCATACACCGATCCCTGCGTGACTATGACCGAAGCACACCGATGCTGATTGTGCTGCTGGCCGCGTTCTTGATCGCCGAACTGCCACAGGGTCTGCTGCTGGTCGGCACCGCAATTTTCAAAGATTTTCGAACAAAAATTTACCTAAAATCCGGCGCCTTCATGGACCTGCTCTCATTGATGAACAGCGCGGTCACTTTTGTCATTTACACGTCCATGTCAGCCGCGTTCCGGCGTCTCTTCTTCGCCATTTTCATACCATTCTTTCGCACAAGCTCCCCTTACGAGCCAACCTGACCCTTCGCAGTAGTAGATGTTGTTGTTGTTGTTCTTTGTCTCCACTTGAACATTATCCCACACAAGCCAACGTCCATTCACACCACACAGTTGCTGTACAGTGCCGTACAACAAGTATATTTTCTGGCTTATTCTTCAATAACAACAGCAACAACAAACATATCAAATATTAAATCAAAAGTTGCTGTCCACTTTAAACATATATCCGGCTGAAAAAGCACAGGAGCAAAAACAAAATAAAAGAAAACGGTCGCTTTTTCACCACAAGACAACCAACACACAACAGCAACAACAACAACAAGCACACAACTCCCCTCTCCCTCTCATTCTACACATTGCGTGCACTGCAATAGCACTTCTTTCCAATTGCATACAATCTTGATTTTGATTTTCTTTCTTTCTTTCTGCTTTTATTTATTAATTTATAACACAAGCCTTCGTTGGAATGCTTGCCAAATTATTTTACAGAAGAAGCGGATTTATTATAGTTTTCACTTCAGTTCATTTGTTGTTTTGCCTTTGATGAATGCTGTGAGAGGGAAAAAAATAGGCGCCCAAAATCTGCGTTCTGCTGCTAGAAAAACTGATCAAACAAAAAAAAACCATCTGCACAAGGTACAAATAAATCAAGCAAATGCTAATTTGATCAATTCTTTCAACACACTCCACGTATCACAATGTGAATAGGTGAAAATTTTTTTATTTGTTTTTTTTTTGGTTTTTTTTTTTATATGAAAGCTGACAGATATTGTGTCATAAATTTTCACCGTGAAGAGGAAGAGAATTGAAATTTCTTGAAAAGCTGATGAATAGAAAGAAACACGGGATATACAAATTAGGAACTTCATCCAAATGGATGATCATGCGCAAATATAAATGGAAAACGTCAATAAATGATTGCACATAAAACAGAGAGAAGAAAGAAAAAGCTACAAAAGAGAATAATAATAATAATAATAATAATAATAATAATAATAATAAAATACGCATCGTCTTTCTTCGCACTTTTACAATGACAAACGACATGAGAATAAAAAATACATAAGGGCAGATAATACCCATCTGAGAAAATGAACTAAAATGGAAATAAAATTGCTCAATGGCTTGAAAAGGAAAAATAATAATAAAATACGACATACACACACAGTTGATCACTGAGAAAAATAGCTCAAATTTCAGTATGCTCAAAATGTATATCGTAGGACAGAGAAAATGAGCAAATTCTCTGACGAACATGACAAATGTTGGTTGGCATTTGGAAAAGTGAAAAAACAAAAATTGAACTAACTACTGCACAATCATTGAACAATGAATTCAATGATTCAAAGAGATTTTTAAGTATGGAAATTTGAAATAAAAATCAGCAAAAAATCACAATCATCAAAATGAAAATTGCGGTGAGTAAAATTTGTTCAAATTTAAATTTCAGTTTGTAACTGAAATACGAACAACAAGAACAACAACAAATCAGCAAAAGAAACAGAATTGGAGAGAAAAGCGTGAGAAAAAAAAAGATAGATAGACAGAGAGAGAGAGAGAGAGAATGTGGGAAAAAAATATGCACGTGAGAGATACTGGAAATCAGCAGTGAAAAAAAATGTTGGCAGAAGAATAAGAAAAAGCAGAAAAAGAAGAAGAAGAAGAAGAAGAAGAAGAGGTCACCACATTTGCCATTAGAAGCAAAAACCCTGTGCCATTGGAATGCTAACATAGCAGCAGTTTCAGGGACCAAAAAGCTACACGTATTGCAATTGTGATGAGCAGGAAGTGATTTCAGAAAAACAAAAACAAAAACAAAAACAGCAAACACTACAACAACATACAGTTGCTTGCTGATGGGATAGAACGAAGAAGAAAAGTGTCGGTTTGCAATCGACAAAAAAATGCTGAATATCATCAGTCTATAAAAATTATCCATCTTCTACTAAGCTTGATTTTCATATTTAAAAACAACAACAGAAAAGAATTCACAATTTCAAAAAGCACTTCTTCCACTTGGAATCACAATCTCAATGATTGCAAGATACAAGAATTAATTTCAATATGCGTAGAGGTAAGACATTGCTAGAGCGGCCGCTCGACGTACCTCAACTTCTGGCTCCTTCAGCAAAATGATCAATCCTAGAAACGAGTGAGAAAAATTCACATCATCAAGCTACAGAAGTCATTGTTTGTATTTTTTTTTGTTTTTTGATCAAATGTGAAAGAGCAAAATTAATTTGATTAATCAACAAACCGCTCAAGATCGACTCTTTCGAAATAGTGTTTCGCAAATCATCCGGAACAACACCAAGAAAATAACCTTCAAAATATATGAATAAATAAATAAATAAATAAATATTGCAATAAATAAAACCCTCATACCAATGAACAAAGCTGCGTTGCAACGCATTCTCGACGAAGCACTTTTGAAATAGTTGGAACAGGTCAAAGCGTAGAAATCGACTTGCTCTACAAAACATACCTGAAAAAACAGAAACATATTTTACTATATGGAATGAGTGGAGCTGAAAAATGAAGAATATATATATTTTTTTTCACATACCAAAATAGAGGCAAATTCTTTCAAAAATTCTGCATATGTTATCTCTTTTCCAATTTGATTCGCCTTAACCGACAAGTCAGTCAATTGCTCACAGTTCAACAATTTCACCATCTCTTGCAAAGCAAATGCTGCGGCCTTAAAAATTTGCATACACACGTGTGTGGTTAGAGATTTTCACAAAAAATAAGAATAATCAACTTCAGCCCTACCGTGCAGACATCTTCCACCTCGTCGTTCAAGTGCAACAATACAGAGATCATGCAACCGTGAACTTGTTCCAAAAATTTGCTGTCTCTTCCAAAACGGCTCATGTTGCCCAACAAATTGAAAGCTACTGAACGAATTGCACCGCTTTCCTGAAAAGCAAGTGGAAAACAGTTTGCAACAACAAAGTTCCAATAAATACAAGTGGAAATGCGTACTTTTTCAAAAAAAGGACGTATTGCGAGAACCACCGAGATCAGCACATTGGCGAACTGATCAGGCATACACTTGGCAGTCAACTTGCTCAAACCTTGCATTGCTTCGAAAGCAATTTCATCTGCAAAACAAAAATATATAATTGAAAATACCCCCATCTTCCCCCTCCCCTCCCCCTTTGCTCAGGCAAAGGTGAATTGATAATTTTCAATTCAAAATTTTGTGCTGCAGTTCTTATGCGATGTGCGCACCTTTGAAATCGCTCGAATCTTCCAAGCCTATGAGCATTGAGGAAATGGTCAAGCTGGAATAGTAGTTGAAAAGTTTGCCATCGCAGTGCGCCATGTTGCCCAACCCTCTGGCAGCCATCTGTAAGAAAAAAAATGAATGAGAACTTTTTTTCTTTTGGAAAAGAATATTTCAGCTGGTGTTGTGCTGCTCACCTTGCGAATCAGCAGTTCCGGGTCAGAGAATTTGCTCATTAAACCATTGACAATTGTTTGGGCAAATTGTTCGTCGTCAGAGCTGCAAAATTTCATAAATGCGCTGAACACGCACGCCAGCACCAATCGACAACGGCTACTGTCCCGACTGGCGATCTCTTGCAATTGTGCAGCAATCGCGGGCAACGTTTCCGGATAGTGCATTCCGATTGCTTTGGAAACTTCATAAATCTTGAAAAAATGAATAAACAACAAATAAACAACACAAACAAACAAACAAACAAACAAACAGAGACAAAAAAAATATACCGCATCCGGATAGTGATACGGATGGTCAAAATCGTTCCAACGGTCAGCTTCGGTCAACGCGAACAGCACGTCGTCCTGACGAGCGCGAACCAACAACGCCCGTATGGTGGTGACCACAATCCCACCGCACGCAATAAGAGGGCTGAGCTTGAAATTGGCCCTGCTGGCAGAGGCGCCACGTTGACGAACCACGCCCCCAGCAATCCTTCCGCATTGGAGCATCAACGTGGCGAACAGTTGTGGAAAATATTTCAACAAGACGGTGTTCGACTCGACGCCCTGTTATTAAAAAAAAAACAAAAAGATCAATTTCACCCATGGTAAGCAGAGTGAAAAATGGAATTTTGAAAGAAAGCAAAAAGCAAAAAACCAAAAATTGCCACTTGCATGAATTGCTTCTTTCAGTGCGGCCGTAGCCATGACCGAAGACAACGGCACTACTGGACATTCGGTCAGAGAGTGCTCATTGTCCGTATCAAATTCTGCGGTGATCATTTCGAACAAGTAGTCCAAAACCATAGCGAACATGGTCGAGTCGCGATTCAAAACGCGCCAACAATCACAAACAGCGCTGAATAAAAATTATGAATAATAATAAAATAATAATTCTTTCTTCCCAACTTGCCCATCCAAAGGCACACACTTACTGAGAAAGAGGTAAAGATTCACTGAGCAGACGATTCATCGCAACGGTAAGGTGATGCCGGCCGAGTTCGCAAAATGCTTGCAAAGCTTCGGCGTACGTTTGCAAGCACATCTTCTGTTGGGTAAATTTCGTCAACAACGTGTTGAATAACGTTTCTGCCTGTAAGAAGAAGAAGAAGAAGAAGAAGATGATGATGAAGAAGAAGAAGAAGTGACAACAACATGGTAATCCAATCCACAAACCTCAGAAGTGAGCATGGAACCTCGGTTGATTAGGATAGATTTCAAAAAGCCGGCCGCTGCACAAGATACTGAAGCTTGGTCGTCGGTCAACAGTTCAGTCAGTACGGACATGTATTGTTGCATGTGTTCAACTGGCAAGCGTTGTTCAATCACCTGTCAGTGGAGTTAAAAGTTTAGCAAGAAAAGAAAAGAAGAGAAACAAAAAGAAAAACCACTACTATTACTTCGCAAAGACTTTCCATCAGACGAGTTTGTGAATCAGGCGACGAGAAATCTAACAATTCTGTATGTCGTTTCAATTTGTCCACAATAATATCTTGATAACATCTACCATGACCTGGTAAAATCAAATAAATGGACAATCCATTAAACAAAAAAAAAATGCAAAATTTACCTAAATTTACGGTTGCAATCGTGAACAACCAATAGATGCAGTCCAACGAGGCAACACGAACATGATATGAACAATCGAATGTTCTCGGTGCAAATTTCGCCAAAATACAGCCGAACGTTGGAAAGGATAACGCTTGCTTAAAATCACAAACAAATACAGCACGGTGATAAGCTCTACTCAACATACAGAGGAATAAATACTGCTGGCCGACGAAGGCCACAGTTGTTAGAAAAGCATGCATACCCCCAAGAGTAGATCGACGTGGTCGAAAAAGTGCTTCAATAACAATCTGCAGCATTCCATCGCCCGTTCACGATGAACCGCATTCGTTGAAACAAACCACGGCAGAAATAACTGCAAAATGTATGGGATAATAATGGAAAGAATCATTGGATGATTATTTACTTTCAACAAAATCACCAATTGACCAATGGTCATGCTTCTGTTCAAATTTTCCAAAAGCCACGCGTTGAATTGCAACAAACAATCGGCTATCAAGGTCTGAAAAAATTATTCAATAACAACAACCAAGATCAGAGTAGCAACAACATTTCAACAAAAATTAATTCCAACCTGCATTTCTGAATCGCTGTTCACTTGTTCCAAAGGCAAAACAACACCGGCAAAGGTTGTGCCCACGGAATGAATATTGCTATCGCTCAACGGTGGATTCAATTTGCTTAAAAATAGAAAAGAAAAAAAAATTTTTTGTCTTTCTTTCTTCACAATTCCTTCATCAATATGCAAATTGATACCCGAGCTCTATTGCGGCTTCGATGGCCAATTTTCGCAGATCCGTATACGCCACCTCTGGTCGTTCAAATCGGATATATTCCTCAAGTGAAGAGAGTAAGTGAGATAAAAAGAAAAGCAAAGCAAAAAAAAATCTCATCATTCACACACACACATATACATATATATATATATATATATTACTGTGACATAGTGAAGAAGTCTGGCCCTAAATGGAAATTCGTACGCAATTCGTGACGGATGCACAGCTTCAGCGATCAGTTTGATTGTAATCAACAAACTCCTCCGAATCACTTCTTCCTTAACACACAACAAGCGTTGCATTGAACAATTTGCATAAAGAGGATTAAAAAAAAACAATCGAATCAAATTGATCATCACCTCAACATTATCAAAGTAAGAAGTCAAATAACGCATTATCACATGTTCAAGTTTCACCGCCAGCAGATCCAACGGACAATGGAGCGCCACATAGCCGTAACAAAGCAGCACTGACGAGCGCAGGCTTAACATATCGTTACCCAATACCGGCCTCAATGGTATAGCATCCTGAAGAGGAATTAGATGAGAGAGAGGGAGAGAAAAAAATGTAAAAATTATAAAACAACAACAATAAATTATTCAAAAATCTACCCTAATAAATCCAAGAACACCACTCGATTTTCTGACGTGTTCCCGTTTGGTGACATTTTCCAATTTGGTCAACACAATGTCCACGTGGCCCTGGGCCACATAGCCCACCGCTATGGCTAAGCTCTGCAAAATGGGATATTCAAGGTGGACAAAAGCATAAAAAATAAAATAAAATAAAATAAAACTTCCACTCCAAAACGTACCGTCTGTTCAGGGATCAAATTGTGGCGGGCGCTGAGGAACAACGCCTGCAAACAGTCGACCACAAGCATGCCCGACTGCACTTTGGAAAGTGTGATGCCAAAGCACATGAAACACATCCTCTGTGGAAAGGCAAGAATTTAAATTTAAATTTAAATTTGAACAAAACAAAAAAAAAAAACAAACGAACTCTGGCTTCGTCGCACCCGCAGTATAAATAGAACTGCTCGCGAAAGGCGGTGGCCAAAGCGCTGATCCACTTGTCGTTGCCGACGAAATTCAACGTTTTGGTCAAAAACTTGAAGAAAAAAAAATATAAAATAAGAACAATCACTTGTACAACATCTGAAAAAAAAACCAAAGCATACGCTTTTGGTCCACTTACTTCGGCCAACTGATTTTGCCAACGATCGTCGCATTTGAAATTTTCTTCTTAAAAAAAGCAAAATAAAACATAAAAATAACCATTTTTGGTGAACTTTCAAAAATTTACACCCCATCCCCCCCCCCCCCCCCCCCAAAAAAAAAAAAAAAATATCCGTGTAATTTGAACCTGCCAATCTTCGGTGGAAAAGTTTCATATCTTCAGTCCAGGCTGTGCAAAGGGACGGGAAGAAAAACGAAGCCATCTGTTCGAGCAATTCAAGCACATTCTGATTGAAAATTTTCCGCTTGAACGGTGTCCCAAGGCACACCAACAATCTTGCAAATATGTAATGAGACGTTGGCAAACTTTCTGCAATTTTTAAATCAAAACACAAAACATACATTCAACTGCATAATAAATGAAATAAATAATCAAACAAACCATTTCCATATGGGTAGGTTATGGTCAGACGATTTGTAGAATTCATTCGTTTAGCAATGACAGTCAAGTATTTGCAAATTTCATCGAGCAAATCAATATATTCTTTCCAGCAAAGATATTTAAATAATAACGGCCAAAATACCTGAATCAAATAAACCAAAATTAAACAATGATGATGAAAATGAACAACCGCTAGTGCTCACCGCTTCAGTACTTGGAACATTGCTGATTAAATAATAGATCGACTGACAAAATTGAGATTTCTTGTTCGCCTGGGACATTGGTATCAAGTTCATTTTTTCAATCTGAACAAGAAAGGATAAACAAGAACAATATTTGAACAACTACCTCCTCTGCTACAATTGATTAATAATATCTATCGCCTACTTTGTCTGATTCATTGTTCTGCAACATTTGACGAAACATAAAACGAACGTAAACTTCGCTTCCATCCAGTGAAATGTATTCACCTTCGAGGAGAGCAACCAGCAAATAAAAAATGTAATTCATCATCTAAACCACCAACAAATATCGTTCAGTTCATTGTATGATTGAAGATGAAATTAAATGAACAAACATAAATTATCAATTATTATTACCAAATCGCTGACATTGGATGAAATATCGCCGGTAATAAACCGCATCAACGCTGACAATATTGACCGACCATAGTTCAAGGATAATGATTCTGAAAAACAAAAAAAAAATTCAAACTTTATTCCAGTGGAGAACAAACAAACATGATCACTAACTAGAATTAACCAAATGCTTGAGAATTAACAACACATCACAGCGAATCCTTTCCTGGCCACTCAACAGTTTATCAAATAAAATATGACAAAGTCGAGATTGGTATTGTTTCGCTGAAAAATAAATTCATATTAAAATTAAAATGCTTTTCCAATTGTAAAAAGAATTTTAATGATTTTCACTGCTGTAGCTGAAGAATCGCAAAACTTCCCCCTGATATCGAAGACTGCGCACATTTTTCACCTGCGACATTGCGTCAACCTGAATCACACCACCAACATCAACCACCACAGTAGTTAGTCAGTAAGCTTTGAAAACAATACAACATACCTGATAGATCATACATAATAACACATGATCCATCGTTGAATCATTTATTTGAAAACCCAACTTGTCAGTCGACTGTATGATATGGCACAGTGCCTGAAACTCAGAACAACAATCTCAAGCAGTCGATACAATGTTGAATGAATTATACCTCTATCGAATTTACAGGATCATTGGTTTTCCAATGAATCGGTACAATCATCCGGATCAACCTTGCCGTTTCATCTCTCAGTCGATCTACCGGCAAAAAATTCATCAAGACGCCCAACATGTGCAAGTTTGCACAACGTACCTGTGCAACATAAGAAAATAGAAGAATATATGAAACACAACAACAAGCAACAGAACAGAACAGAACAAAACAGAACAGTCACTTTATTATCTCTCGGATTAAACCAAGCAGCAACCACTTGATCGTAGATAGTGGCAAACAAAGTAGACGGATCCACAATTTCAGAATGAGACTGCGAGTTTTCACCGGCCAAAAATTCCAAATACGCTTCACCGAGCTTTCGTATACCTGCAACATATTAAAATATCACTTATTGAACAACAAATTCAAATCATTACCTGCAGCGGATACAATTCGGACAGACTCTGCTCTCAGTGTGCTCATCATTGGTATAATTCGATTCAACACTTCGGGCAAATAAGGACAAAAATCGACCGCTGAAATAGCATCATCAACACATTAATTACACACCACTGTAGAAGATAATGTATTTTGTTCAAATGAAATAAATTTGCTCCTCACGATTGGTCAACGCTATTTCGCCCAGTGTGCTGATAATAATGTGGCAAAATGGAAGGCCGACTTGGAATTTTTGCATAATGCAATCAACAGCAGACTTGCAATGATTTCTGCTTAATACCACCAATATTGAAGAGCCGGTCGTTTGCCAATCATCGGAAGAGTCCTTTGTTTTTCAACAAGAAAAAAAATTTTTCAGTAAAAATAAAATACAAATTTAATTTCATACTTTCGAACGTGTGATCTCCTGGATAGATAAATTGATCACCAATGCAACCGTGCTGTTGGAAATGGAGGCCAAGTTTTCCGCGCAAACATACTTCATCGATTTCAATATCAATTCACGATGCTTGAAAGTGATCTGAATAAAAATTGAAAAAAAAAATATTTCATTTAAATTACGCGAAACTCATCTTTCACTTTTGAAATAAGTTGATGGAAATTTTCGGGCAAACGTACGTAGCGTTATAATTTTATAATACTTGATTATTACTACAGTAAGTCAAAAAATAAGATGTACTTCAGCAACAATAAAACCAAATTAAATAAAATTTCTTTACAAAAATCATCAAACTGTACAAAGTAGTAAATGTAAAAGCAAAAGAAAAGCTTAAAATTAATTAAAAAAAATAAATATAAAAACTAACACTGACAATACCATTTACACGCTAAAGGTAAATGTAATTCCTTTACATTGTTTAGACAAAAGTCGCGATTTTAATATCTACAAAAAATCATTTCAATACTTTATAAATAATTAAAAAATTTTTATAACTTCTATTCACTGTTAAATAAATACATAATTAAATTAAATTCCAAATAATGTGACAATGCAAATGTTACAAACAGAACGCAACTGTGCCCCGCATCATTATTTCAACTGCACTTTGATGGACTCACTTTTGTTTGTTGAGATAGAAAGTTGTGCGACAAGAGTAAAAACGTTTCCGGTTGATTTATACCGATTGTTCTGAGCGAAGTAAAAACCGCATCTACCACTGTTTCATCTTTGTCATTAGCGCTTTCGAACAGAGCATTAATCATATCTATAAAAGCAAAAATCACATTCAATTCACTTCTAACAGTATAAATGAAGAAAAAAACATACCTTCCAGTGAAGCCATACTTTTTTAAAAACTAAAAACAAAAAAAACCAAATAAACCGCAATGAACAAACGCTTCTTCAATGTTTTCCAACACTACTTACTGTTGCACTCAACAAAATGATAACAGAGAAAAACAAAACTGTTTAACAATTAATTATAAAAGCAAATTAATATTGTTCATCAAAAATTGACAAAGAATGGAATAGTGTCGAAAATTACAGAAATGCAAGCAAAACGAACGACAATTCAACTTTCGACTTTGATTCGATTTGGAAAATTAATGCTTACAAAGACGACGCAATTTGTAATAAAAATGTGAAAATGAAATCATTCATACTCATAATAGAAGAAGTCATTCATAAAGTGAGTAAAAGCAAAAATAAAAAAAAATAACATGCAATCAATTTCAACATAAATTCAAAAACATCGGATGGATGTGTGCGCGTGTGTATGTGTGTGTGCAGAACAAAATTTCAACGGTTATTGAATGAAAACAGTTCGCTAAAACAAGGATTCGGTTATTTTCAAGTGAAATTAAACTATGCGAAATACAATTTGAATAAAATGAAAAGTGAAAAAAACCACGCCCTACCTGGAATAACACATAACGAACAATGGGGAACAAAAGGATTAAAGTATAAGCATGTTCTGTAATTATACGGTAATTTATATCTACTGTAATTATTAGTAATTTTGACAAAAGTTTTACATTTAACCCTTTTTGATTTTTACTTTAATTATTTTAAATTTAAAAGAAATAAAGCAGGTTTTCTTTTCGTTAACGTATCTGCAATTTTGTTGAATAAAAAATTTTTCAAATGAAAGTTTATCACAATTTCATGCAAATATGTTTTTTTATGTGTTGAAAACAAACTTTGATTTTTCTTTTGTCAAGCATTTTCAATTGTACTTCACAAATTGACGACAACATGCTCAATGCAATTTGTCTCATTTTCTGAACCTACTTTGCATACAACTGTAGACTGTATACTTTACAAAATGTAGAAAAAAATTTTTTTTTGCATACATTATTCAAAATCAGTGCTTTCGATACAAACAAAAAATAATAAATTCGCACAATTTTCCCCCAATAATTAAACACTGTGCACATTCAACAAAAAATGCTTTTATTCGTTAAAGTAAACAAGATGAATAATCTAAAAAAATTATATCTAATATGGATAGATCACTAAAAGCAGGCATATAGACATGTATAATTAATTAATCGCAAACACAGAATTCAACGACAAAAAATTCAAATAATCTCATCCTGTTCCAAACCACAGAAGAGAGAGAGAGAAAAAAAAATTCAGTACAAATAACAACAACAAATTCAGCTACAGTTTTCGAGCTGATAATTCATTGCATTAATTTCACTACAAAATTAACATTAATTATATTATCAATAGACAATGAAATGACATTGCTCCTATTCAGGCAGCAGAGTGAAATCAGAACGAGTGACTTGGATCATATTTTTCGATTTTTCCAACATCACAGAATAGCACATTTCAGTGCTTGCCTTGCGCAAAATAACCTCGTAACGTTGACCGTCGGTCCAATCCAAAACCACTCGGGCACCAGCACCATGAATGTGATCTTTTTCACTGCGCTTCGGACAGTCACAACTTATAATGTTATCGTCGAGCACGTCTGAATAACATCCGTCTTCAAAGTCAACCAAATATACAAGCGAATTCCACTCACTCATTATACGACCTGGAAATAAGAGAGAAAAAGAGTTGAAAAAAAAACAACAACAAAATTTTAATTTATCAAATTTAAATTATCATCCAAACTCACCCATCTCCTTACGGTCATGACTCACATCAACCATAACGCGTCTGTTCACATAAGACGCAATTTCATCAGAATGCGTTTCACAAGTAATACTGATACCTTTACAGTTTGTCAAGAAATCTGTTAATTCATATTTGGTATCAAGACGACGTCCGCATTGCAGATGAAAAGTTGCACTGCAACTCGAACAACGAATCAACGATCCATTATTCTCATCGCAATAATCACAATTGCCTTCAAGAGTTGCCTGAAAAAAATACAATTTTTTGAAATTAAAATTTCAACCAAATGCGCTCAATTGGATGAACAAAATAAAATAAAAAAATTAATACAATCGCTGATAATATACACACAATTCACCTTGCCAAAGATCATTTTTCGCATACTAGCCGGTGATGAGCAAACAAATTTCACATTCTGAGACAAAAGTGCACACTGAACATGACAAAACTTTCCTCTCTTGTATTGCAACAATGCTGAATCACGATTGCCGCACAATTCACAAACTGTCTTCATTTTCGGATGCTGAAACAAAGCAAAAAAAAAAATAAAATATGGCCAATAAAAAATTATCCAAATCAATGCTTTCATATATGGTCTTTATCAATTGACAAAAGATGTTGTATTTACCTTGCAAACGTCGCACAACCAACCTACCAAATCCGAATCTTCCAAAAAATCACTACGACGATAACATCTTGCATGCACACGAACATCACAACCAGAACAGCACAACAATTTGTCCAACTTCTTGGTCGGATCAACTGAAAACAACAATTTTCCTATCAAAAAATATTTTCTTCAATGGGAAAAAGTTTATACTAGCATCTCCGAAATGCAATGCCGACAAAACGCAAGCCCCATCACGAGGAATTCGACCTTGCAAATAGAACTGTTCACTGTTGATAAAGAAACGGCATATCATGCAATAGTCTTCATCATCTGAAGCAACAATTTATCGATACTCATAACCATATCATATTGTGCAAAACAGAAAACCAAATTACAACAACTTACTAGTTTCCATATTTTCAACGGTCTGTTCAGTTGACTGCAAATACGAAACGATCTGACTATCCCCAGGATGAAGTGTAGATTTGTTCTCGAAATAATCTAAAAAAAAACAAAAAGAAAAATTTTATTTGTTATTTTTTACAATAAAAAAAAACTTACATTTTTCAATTTCTTCCAAATTAATTTCACCAATTTGATAAAGTTTATCCAAGGCAGTCAACATATCGAAACGCACTGTCGTGTGACCGCACAAGCAAAACTTAGCCTTCAAACCATATTCAATCCAGCTTTTCATTGCAAAATTTATTGCCTCTGCACAATTGTATCCAAAATTAAAGCCAGCGTGATAGGCGCCAGGATAAGTGAGAATAAATTCTCCGGGCAGCTGAACTACCCGTCGAACGGGTATGCCAGTAGATTCAATTCGTGAACGTTTAAGCATTATATTTTTATGACGCATAAAACCTTCGCATTCCAGAGCACTGGCCGGAAAATATTGAGCAACCAACCATTCGAAGTCATTTTTATATGCAGATGGAATCACATACCAAAATTTAGGATAGCCATAATGCAAATAGTTAATGGATGGTAAATCCATATCTTCAGTATGCCAAGCAAAAATAGAGCTCATCATACCGAAGTAAAGATATGGTTTTGTCACGCCGTTGACGGAGACAATTTTATCCAAAAATGTACCCAACTTACTGATGTTCCATAAATCAATGCGTTCATCAAACAATGTACACAATTTATCTGTTGCATACATCAGTTCGATTTTAGTCGCATTATTCCAAAATATTCTGAAAATAAAAATTTTCAGATTTATTTAAGCAAATTTCACCAGCTTAACAAGCACTTGCACATTACAATTCTGTTTAAAAACATGCCGTAATGCTCATTGTAAATTAACAGCATATAATTGAACTTAAAAATCATTTATCCTACAGACTACTGCAGTTCTGTTTATCAAATTTATCAGCCAATTTACAAAGTAGAAAAATAAGTATACTATTTTCACTAGTATACAAAAAAATTATTTTCAACTCATGCGCAATATATTTTAATGTATCTAACAGTTCAATTAAAAACAGGATTATTACTTAATTTCGACATTAAAAAATAGCGGTATGGTAAAAAGCATTTATTTTCCATTGAAAAGACACATTAACATTAGAATTTTAAAAAACTTAAATCCATTATCCTCATAAAATAGCAAACAATGAATAGTAAATAACACGAAACTATGAAGTTTAAAATAAATTTAAATGTTTATTTAATAATTCCTTTATTTTACTCATCAATCGTTTTTATTCATTTTTTTACTTATCAATAATGTGAATTTTATTAAAACTCTTAATAAAACTTAGTATGCATATTAAAAAAATGTTCATTTACTTTTCATAAGTATCCAATATATCCATATTCGGTTGAGAGAAAATCTTCCTGTTAAACTGCTGAACAGAATTTTTAAATTGCTTCACACTCATCGCACCATGCTTTTCTATATTTTCCAAATTATAGATGCCATTTTCGCCGCGCAGGACTTGTGTGTTAACTCTGAAAGAAGGCAAATATTAATACTTACATTCATATACAGACACACACACACACACACACAAATATATATGTATGTGTGTATGTATGTATAAATCAGAAACACATTAAATCTAAACGCAAAGACTTCCAGAATCCAATAACAACATACGTTTCAAGTGTCATATCATCTATGGCTCTTCTATCATAAACGAGACTTTGTCTCCACTGCTTTGGGGCCACCACTTTGACATAGCCTTGTTCCTTCCACATTTTATCATCAATAGTGGCTATGTAATCAGGAAAATTGACAAACTCTTCTGCCGACGGTGACAACGTAAATGCCATCACGACACTGGTTTTGTAACCAAAAACAAATAAAATAATATAACAAATAATACAATGCCAAAAAAAGTTTAAAAGAAAGTAGCAAGAACATGAACAGTTATAACTAGTGATCTGATTTCCAAATCAACAACACGAAAAACAATACTACAACAACAACTGAAAATACACAAGAATAAAAAAAGCAACAGTAAAATTTTGTGATTTTCAAGATTATCGGTAACCAAAATATACCACATCATTTTTCATCATAAATAAAATAGAATAAAATTTTTTTTTATTAAAAATTAATTTAAATATTATTTTCGAAAAGTATCCAACATGAGTCATGTTATTATTTTAATAATCTGAACACTGTCTAACACTGCTTAACTGTTCAACAAATGCACTGTTTTGATTGGTTCTATTCTGATTGGCTATAATATTGACTCGCATGTAGAAAGCCCTTTTCTCATTTATTTCGTGCTTTTAATGTAAATTAAATTTTAAATTTATTTTATAAAATTAAATATGATAATAATAATTATTATTATTATTTCAATTAATAATTATAATAAATATATGATTGAACAGAAATTGACAGCTTTTCATTGGAACTTGCAAATTACTTTTACTGTAAAGATTTTCTAGAAACTTCGATTTCAGTTGTTTATCAAACTAGTTCGCTATTGGTCAGATAAATTCTGCCATGTCAATCCACTCATTCTTACTCAGCCTGTGCGACTTGTCATGTATGAATATGTTGTTCGTATTTCACACTGACCCATGTAAAGGCAAATTCAGATAAGAAAATCACTCTTCTATCATTCAAAAGAATTCTATTCTTGAAATTTCAAGTATAATTAGTGTAATTGATTTGGTAATTTCAACGAATAAAATTCACTTCATTGTGAAATAAACAGTTCTGATAGTGAGATGATTGCATTGTCCAACAAAGGTGTAGTAGAATAGTGGTTCATTTTTTCATTCACCGTTTCTAATTTGCATATTGTTTTCATCATCATATACGGTTGCTTCTTTCGTCAGTTTACTTTTCTTTTCTTTTTCCATTCCAGTATATATATATATATGGTTTGAGTTTTAATTTTTTTTTTTTTAAATTTCAATTTCTTCTTCCAATCGTTCGTTCTCAGGCTGATGTTCCCAGTTCAAGATTGCATTCAGCTATAGTTAATAACTTGCCAATTGTATTTTCAACAAGTCGCAAATGCAATGTTTCATATATTTGTTATAACTTTAAATTTTAAATTTTTTCAGACTCATCGTTGCAAACATTCATTTTTCCAAACAACACAGGGCAGTTCAACAATATGCAATGAATTATTATGCACTGGGTGGGCTAAGTTGAGTTTGGTTTTTTTTTTTCATTTTTTAGCAACGAAAAGACAAAACATTTGTTTTGACTGTGAATGCAAAAGCACAGTGTGGCAATTTTTGCCGTTTGCTCGTCAGAAATTGAACTGATCTTGCAGCAAGATAGTCGCGGCGAGAAGCGAGTTGGGCGTTTGATATGCAATGCTTGGAGGAAGAAGAAGAAGAAAAATATAGTCTTCAACGGGCTAACAATAGCAACGTCTAGATTAGAATTACAACAGTGGCTGTTTCTGCTTGGTTTGCTGCTTTCTCCGTTGCTAGGGTAGATGTTGCTACGAGAAGTTGCTGTGCAAAAAAAACTGGATATCCCATTTTTCTTCCTTGTGCAATTGTGAAAGCGAGTAAACAAGATTGCTTTAGCTGCAGGCTAGCGACGGCTAAGGAAGGCCAAGCCTAGTGCAATCAGTAGCTTATTATTATTGATCTAGGAAAGCAAAACCAGTCCGTCGACCCCTGAATTTCCGCCTGGTTATGCTAAACACTGGAATTTTTCACCACTGGCCAATATATATATATATATAGTGTTGCTGTTAAATTGAAAATTGCATACGACAAAGCCGAGAACAGTTGCCAACGTTCAACACTTATGAAAAATGGCAAGAAAAAATTGCTCTGAATTGTGTTGTTGTAAAATTTGTTTTCAATTTTAAGCGTCGTCATTTTTCGTCTAGCTTTGTCCGACTTTAAAATTTTGTCTGGAATGGTTGCTATGGAAACGGGAACTGGTTTTGAATTCAAGCCTTCAGTTGGGCTACTTGTCGTCGTATAGTTGGCTTGCTAATAGTCGTAACAGAGAAGAAGCATAAACCGTTACATGTTTACATCTATATATATATATATATTGATTAACAATATTTCACTGCTATTGTTTGATCGAACAATTTATAGCATGTCAGTATTGGAATTGACAAAGCTAACTTGGTCGTAAATTTGCAAGCGACCTCCCCAATTGTTCCCCGCGAGTTGAAACACAAATTTCCCTTTGAAAACGAGATCAATTCGACGTTTATTAATTAATTTTTTTTTCTTTTCTTTAAGCTGTTCTCTCATATCGTTTGAAATTGTATTTTCTGATATGGCTACTCCAAATAAACGAAATCGTAGTGATGGTCAACGGGACCAGGAAAATGTACCCGGAAGTGGAGGAGAAAGTCAAAACTTGGAAATCGTGCAGATAAGTCAAAGTAAAGTTCAAAGTTGATCCGTTGAATATTTTTTGCCACGTGTATTATTGTATTAAAAAAAATTTTCATTTTCATTTCAGGTGAAAGTGGTGAATTGACGGAAGGTATAGTTGAGTTTTATTAATTCTATGATAATAATATTGTTGAATTTTCACTTTTTAAGAGTTGACGTTGGTATCAACAGAAGCGGGTTAGAAAAACAATATATAAAGTTAGTAAATTGAATGTAAATTTTATGTTAATTTTTATTTAGGCAACATCAGTGTGGACCAAGGTGAGAGCTCACCGGGTAATGTTAACTTTTCCACTATTTATTGTCCACTCGCTCATGTTACAGTTGTATTTTGTTTTTTTCAGACAGAAAATCTTCAGAATCTCAGCCCGATACTGGTAAGGTTGCATGTGCAAAATAATGCGTTGGTTTGTATTATAAAAGAAAAAAAAAAATACAAATTATTCTAGTTCTATCGTCGGATGCAGAAATTGAGTTTTTCTCATGCGGTAAGAATTATCCTCGTTTAATTTTATACGATCGTATTTTAAATTTATTATTCTTTTTTTCACATTCGCAGACGAAGAAACTGATCAATCAGGTGAGAGCGAATTGTTTTTGTTCAATTGTGCATCATTTTCAAGTTGTTCTTTTGCAGATGAAAGTGATGATGCCGATGAAAATGACCATACTAAGACAAGTAATATACACGCTTACAAGTAGATATTTTTGGCCACGTACAAATGAATATGTTTGTTTATAGGAGTTGCTAATTCGAATGGACAAGCGGACGAAAAATTGCCAACTGGTAATGAAGAAAAAAAAACACAAAATTTGCTTAACTCTATCAATTGGAAAAGAGCAGAGAACGAAGATTTTTCAAACAAATTTTGTTTTTTTAAGATCCCAAAGATGAATATGAATTCCAATCTAAAATATGCTTGGAAATCGACAATATGCCTCGTTGTATTGAATGTTATTATTATCCGAAGCAGGACAATACGTGGTGCCGATTTATTGCTTTTCGCGAGTAAGAATATTTCTGAAAAGTTGTTGTGCTTTACAAAAACGAATGTACAGCAGAGTTTCGTTTCTTGTGATCAACGACATTTGTAGACTTGGTTTTGGAACTCAGAATGGAAGATACCGTTTTCCGACCAGTAAGAAATGTTACGAAAAGGCGGGAACGAGTTCAGAACAACCTGTTCAAGTAACATTTTCCAGAAGTGAAGTATTTAATTGCAATTAATTACAATTTTTGTCGAACAGTCAAATACCGAAACGTCTGCCAAGTCCCGGCAGCTAAGTTCTGCTGAAAGTGCGTATATTCTATTTTATACGCGATTTTCATTTTGGAACACCTTGAAAGCAGAGAAACATTTTAAAAATGAATACAGAAGAGCCACCGGTATCTATATATACATATATACATATATATATATATATATATATATATATATATTGATTGATTGATTGTTTTCCATTAAATGAAAAACTTTATTTACAGGTAAAACAGAGAAGGACATTGCTCTGAAAGTATTCAACAACGATCGGGAAGTGTGCGACGTATGTTTAATGAGCATCTTCAATTTTCATGCCATATGTAGAAGATGTGGGTTTACAGTATGCATGGCGTGTTTCAATGATCGTTTGAATGGAGTCAAATACGGTTAGCCAGTTTGAATTTTGCATTTCATTGATTGCAATTTGTTTCCTACTTTCAAATGTGCGTTATCATTTAGGAGAAGAAACTGGGCCATATTTCGATCAATACCAATGGTTTTTCTGCACGGATCTGTCCATGGTGAATCACCATCCAGCTGCAATGGACCTTTGCTATTTTCACGAAGAGTTGCATCCATCCAAAATAAATGACAGTGAGAAAATATTTCTTGTTCGACAAAGGAGAGATTGATTTGCCTGTATATTTTTCTTTTAAGCCATGAAAAAACTGGGCAGGAGATATTCGGAGTGTTCGACGAAAATAATGAGAGGTGGGAGGGGCAACCGGTGCTTCCCAAATGTGAGGCACTTCTATACCAACAACAGAAATTTGTTGGTATTGCAAGAGCCTTACAATGAGGGAAACATCGGTCATTTTCGAAAACATTGGCGAAATGCTCTGGTGATTCAGTTGTTTTAATTTGCCCAAATCTAAATCCTTGCACAATCGTAATTCTTGTCACTTTTTCCTTCTGTAGCCAGTACTGGTTCAAAATGTAAAGATCACATCTGAATATTGGAGACCGAGCTTTTTTCGACAACAGTTCCGCCATGCGGCTTCAGGACATGATTTGCAAGATTGTTGCACCGGACAAGTGCTCTGCGACGTGCCCTATTTGAAATTTTGGAATGGTTTCGATGACCGCAGAAAGCGCATGCGCGACTCTGACGACAATACGGCGAGACATTTGAAAGTTCGCTTGTTCACTAATTGCTAGGGCTTTGATTTTCATTTGCCATGCTAATATGCCGTTGCTTTCAGCTCAGAGACTGGCCGTCGAACAATACTCTTCCTGAATTGATACCGTCTACATGTGCAGATTTCTACTCGGCTGCTCCCATGCCGAGTTATGTCCATCACACGAACGGCGCTTTCAATTTGGTCTCATCCTTGCCGGATAATCTGTTGAAGCCGGATCTCGGACCGAAGCTCTACATCGCCTACGGTATGCAATAAGTTGCCTGTGTGTGTGTGTGTGTGTGCGATTTTTGCATTAATGTCGTTGTTTTTTTCCCTTTCTACAGAAATGTTTCCAAAGATGGACGTTGCTACCACCAATTTGCATAGTGACATCACCGACGCTTTGAACATTTTGACTTGGGCGAGTATTCCGAAGAATGTGTCAAAACAACGAATGCACGACGGTACATTTTGGCTTTATTTATTTATTAATTTTTTTACAAACAGTAGCGGTTGTGTTTTGTAGATATTTTGCGCGTGTTGGCTAATGAAGGCTTGGATGAGAAGATGATGAATATGGCGAGAGAAAGAATCAACGATGTTGGCGCGTTGTGGACTATTTTCAAGCCGGATGATAGTGACAAACTCCGACAATATATAATTCAAGTATGTTGTGATATTCGGATGTATTGGTTTGTGCTTGATTATTATTATATTTCTCATTGCACTGTAGCACTTCGACGAACCCAATGAACCCGGAAGCGATCCAATTCATGACAATATACATTACTTGAATGCGAATGTGCGAGCAGATCTTGCAAGAAATGGTATTCAACCGATTACCTTTTTGCAGATGCGAAACGATGCGGTATATATTCCGGCTGGCGCTGCGCATCAAGTATGATTCAGAATTGCACTTACAGAGTTTTATATATATATATATATTTGGAATTCGTTTCCGACATTTATTACATTCTCTTTTCAAGGTTTTGAATTTGAAGTGCTGCATCAAAGTAGCTTTGGACTTCGTCTCTCCGGAAGGGATTGATCGTTCTTTGAGAGTGGCAAATGAACTTCGAAAATTATCAGTTTATCACGTTAATCGTGGCGACAAGCTTCAGGTAAAAAATTACATTCAAAGCTTAATATTGTATATATATATATTTCTTTTTTCAAATTTTAAATAGATACATAATATTATCTATTATTCAACTCTGGAGGCAATTGAAGCACTGGAAAAGGTCAATTCTTCTCCAACTTGATGGAAAAAACTCGAGGACAAAGACAAGTGAATGAATTCATTTCATTCACTGCAATTCTTTCTTTTCGTGACTACTGTATTTTTGTACAGCTTATTTGCTGATTCTTTTTTTTATATTTTCCATCCACAAAAAAACTGTTTCTCATTTGCAGATGAAAAACTGTGCGCCAGTTTGTTAAACGTCCAAAATTTTAATGTTATATCGTTTAACCGACTGTTTTATTCTTTGTTTTTTTTTTGTCACCAGCATCTTGCATGTTGAGACAAAACATTTATTTCTCTTTGTGCTGGCTGTTTCTTAGCTAAAGCTGTTCGACAATTTTCAACATCTATCACTGAGTACAATCGGCATCCACACACAATGATGAGAATGGCAGTTGGCAATAAAATTTGTATAGCAACAGTTGTTGATTTGTTGTAAGCATCCGTTTCAAAAGTAATGGCACTATTTGAAGTATTCAAAATCATCATTAGCAGTGTTTGGAAAAAAAATTGAAATAACTAACTTTAAATTAAGAGAAAAACAACGCATCAAACAGTTTCTGTACATTTGTGGTGAAATTTACATTTGAAACTCATAAAATAAGAACATCCTCTATTCACCAAATGTGGGAAAATTTACACCAACACAAGCAGAAGAGCAAAATTGTCATCCAATTAACAGTCACTAACCCAATGTGTACACTGTGAAGAGAATTTTTAAAGAGGGCTGATTTGCATAATGCGCGCAAAGTGTTATTTTCAAACTCAACTCAAACACTGAATCGCCTTAGTGTGTGAAAATGAATTCCAACCTCCTCCTGTTCAAATTTCACTCATAGAACTGACCAATTGTTGAAAATTCAAAAAGAAAAGCCACCTAACCAACTGCTCGTAGCTTGCAACAGAAATTTCAAAAAATAAAATATATCATAAGCACTGTATCCGTGTGTGGTTTTGCATTTTGTAGTTATGTTACTAATGCGCAGCTAGTTTCTGTTTTAAGCACCATCAAATTTGAAAAAAAAACCAACTTACCAAATTAAGCATTCTCTCATCGTTGAATTATCCATTAATCCATTTGTGTGTAGTTCTGATAAACGACGATCAAATTGATTGATTCACTTTTCAGGCTCATCAGGCTTTTTTCAATGCAAAAACCTCCTTCTGCTTCAGTCTCATTCTAAGCAGCCTAAAGTTAAGTGAAATAAAGATCACAAAGCATATTTGAATTTGGTCTCGCATGTTGCATCATTCATCTCATGATAATTAATGAGAATGACAATAAATACACATGAAAGTTACAAATGACGAAGAAAATAATCAAGCACCATAATTTTAATTCTTTCCATATTCATAAGCTTTATTTAAAATATTTAAAAATAAAAATGAGGATACAAAAAATAATCTACTTCATATTTTTAATATTCCAAAGTACAATTGATTTAAAAAGAAAATTCAAATTTACTGACAAATTCACAACCAACGCTGACTAATTTTGTATTTAAGAACGACCAGACAAATAATAATAGTAATCATGCATAACGCCGTACACAATATTATTAATCTGCAGTAGCTAATTTTCATTTCATTTATTGAATTAAAAAAATAATTTAATTTTTACTTATTAATGCATGGAAAAATATATAATTGCACCACCAAACTACTACTGACGTCGGTCGAGAAAACAGGCAGCAGGCACATTGTTATTGGTGAAACAATTTCTAGACAAAATTAATTTGCATAATGTGCGCTGAGCGTTCTTCGACTTTCGACTAACTGCACAAAAATTGAACGCTGAATTTTTTTTTCTTTTAATGAAAATGTATACTGTGTTCCCTTTGATAATGTCACTTTAAAAATTGAAATTTACAAAGCAAATAATCATTTACATATCTCACTTATTAAATATTTCAATGTACTGATAAATAAACTGATTGTTAATTTACATTTGAAATTTCAATAAATGAATATAAATTCGACATATTCATAAATTATAGATTTAATAACTATTCTCAACTGTATTATAATAGGACCAGAATGAAAAAATGTTGCTTACCAAACAAAGTGATTTCTCATAGTTGAGAGCCATCGTTCTTATTGTACTTTTGCAATAAACGATGAATTACACATTCAAGAAATAAAAATACAAGTAAATCGATTTTCTTCAAGCTCATCCGGCTTTTCATTGACAAATGGCTTTCTTTGGCAGTCCATCATTGCAAACTTTTATTACACTGAAAGACCAAAGAAAAAAACAAAATTGTAATTAGTCTCGTATGCAAATTTTTGTTTCGTTCATTTCGATTGGCATTCGAAGACGACAACACAATTTTGCCTTTCGTAAAACCGACTGATTTGAAAATTCCAGCGAATCATATTCCATTATTGAAAACACTTTTTCTGTTCTTCAAAAATCTTATTTAAAATGTTGATAAATAAATATGAGCATAAAAATAAGAATTCAATATGCAATGCATGAAATGTTGACATTTCAGAAAGCAATTCGATAGTACGTAAAACATCAATTTGAAAATTTCCAAGAAAATTAATTCAAAAAAAAAATTCTAATAATTCTCATAACTAACAGCAATAATAAAAAAATAAATTTAATCGACGCTACTTAGTTTCACCGATTTTAACATACTCTTCAATGTGTGAAGTAGTAGCCAATTTTAAGCAGCTAATTATGCTTCTTTTGCGTTGTCTTCGCTTCCGTGTGCCATTATTGCTTTCATAAATAATCATTTATAGCGTAGAACTAAAACAGCAAAAATTCTACAAAATTATTCATCCCTTCGTTACAGATATTTTTATAAAATAAAATTATATAACCATACAAAATTTTAAAAACAAACAATTATTTTATACATTAATTATTTTCAATTCAAAACTTGAATAGTTGTTTCGCAAGTAAAGATTTCGAAAATGTACATTTAATACAAGCAAATTATTATTTTTATGCAAATTATATTGAATTATTTATCACAGAATTATGCAAAAGCATAAATACTTGGTCAGCAAAAGCTAAAAGTTCATCTGCATTTTTTTCACTTTTCAAAGGGTTATTATAAATGCACAATGTTTATCAATTAGCAGTTATTAAAATGCTTTAAAATTATTTTTTATAAATAAATATTTATGAAACGTAATTTAATGTAAATTTTCATTTCAATACTCAAATTAGCAAGGACAGTATTCTGAATTATTCGCATAACGGTTCCAGTTCAACAGAAAGAAAAGCTTCGCTAGTTCTGCGCCTGTTGAGCAGAATTGCCGAAGGACTTTGAATAACGCTTTCTGTATGTATCAATATTATCAAATTGTTCACGGTTATTCCATTTATTAATTTGAGTTAATAAATATTCATCCTGCGCTGATGCTATTAATTGAGCAACATATTATCGGCGGACATGGACAGCACTTGATCAGCATTGAAACTCCTCATCCAGAGAACAGTGATCAGTTTGTAACTTTTTATAGAACACTTGAAATTTTACTTCCAAGCAAATTATGGCATAGCAAATAAGAAAGCATATGCACCGCTGCTGCTATTTAAGCAATAATTGGATCATTTGATAAAATTACGCGTCAACCTTGCACGATAAGAAATTGCTTTTCAGTTATGATTCATAATGGAAATATTGCACTGCAGAGTTGCGTAAATTTGCTAAAATTTTTCAGGATGTGCCTGTGCGCAGAAACGAACAGAAATAAATCTGGCCGGCAGCTAATGATAAAGCAAACAGTAGGTTTAATTAAAATCGAGAAAAGGTCTGAAAATGCATACCAAGCTGCTAATCAGAATTTTTGATGATAGAGGAACTCAACGTTGCTATCACTGGAACGAAAACGATTATCAGAATTAATGTAAATCCGCTAGATGATTATGCAGATTTTAAAAGCAAAGATTCAGGCAATCAACTCATTGCTATACAATAAACAAAGTAACTGAAGAGTTAAATCGTTCACCCTGGCAATGCACGTTGAAAGCAAACTGATAGAAATGGAAATTGATATTTTTTTATGCATGTTTTATTATTCATAATTAACCGTTTAGACAATTGTTAGAAGTGAATTAACCAACCTTAAATTTAATTGTTAAACAACTGCCAACAGTGATCTAGACAAATTTGAAAATTCTATAGCAAGCTGTGAGTTTAAAAATCAAAAAAATGCAACGCAGCAATTTTAATGGTAAAAAATGGACGGGCTGATCTTTTTGATAGAAGTGATCAGTTTGAATAATTGGAAATTAGCATTGAAGAAATAAATTTAATTTAACACAACCCTGGAAAAGTACGCTGTTATACCAGCACAAAGAAGTTTCAAGAGGCGATAAATTATCATAAACCTTGTGTAACTGTTAGACATGATTATGATTGTTATGCCGAAATTTTCAAAACTGCTTCCCACTAAAGTATACATTACTGCCTAAAGTAAATACAATACTACATGCATTGATAAGCGATTTTTAACGTCATTATAATTTCAATTTTGATAAATTATTTTTGGCCACAACAGAAATGCAATCAATGAAAATTAACATATTATAAGAGTATTATCAAAAAATTCTTAGTTTTAATTAAAATGCTTTATCACACTTACCCACATTGCAAAGTAGTATTGGCGAATTGGAGGTGATGGAGGTGGAAATATTTAATAATCTATTCAAAATTGCACTAGCGATTTCATATTACCACAGACAAAGAAAAAGGAAGAAAATAATATATAAAACTGCAGTGAATCAGTTTTTAAAGGCAAAAAAGTATAACAAAAACTGGACAAAACTTGTTTTTCCCGCCAAAACAATCTTAGTTATTTTGACTAGATTTTGTTTATACTTCATTTTATTGATTGCTGAGTAACTGAAATTTTCTTCATATTTTAATTGTAAATCAATAATAATTTGAATTTTTGAAATTTTGTAAATATTATAATTGTTTACAATTATTCGGTTTTGTTATTTGATTTAATAAATATTTTCCCTCCGCTGACACTATTAATTGCGCAACAAAAGAAAAACATGAACTTGAAAGAACTTAAAAAAATTGTTCAACATTGTTCAAAGTGTAAATATTGAAGAGTTGCTTTTCAATCAAACTTACTGTCTGTCTATCTTATCAGATGCAATCATTATTTATACAGAAATATATGCTTGCATTGATTACGGACAAAATATTTCTATGAATTTATTTTATAAAATACATTGTTTTTTCAATTTGAAATTATCGAATGTATAAATAGGCAATTTTCTGAAGAAACTATACTTGAAATTTGCATTAATAAAATTTGCATTTTGTTCAGCTAACAGTTGGTGAGATTGAAATTGCATTTTGTCGAGTTTCTGTTGACAAAAGGTATTGTTCATTGCTTCACCTCATTTCAGCTAATTCCGCCTACTTTCCGCTCGCTTAGTTGCCCCGTCTCATTGGTCAAATAAATTCCCACCATTTTTTAAAATTTCCATTTTTCATTGGTTAATTTTTTGCCCTCTTCATTGCAACAAATTCATTGGCGATAAAAATGATTTGAATTTCTTCAAACTGATTTTACCAGTTTGACCAATAATGAAGATCTTGTCGACAACCAATGAAAAACAACCACCAATGGTATAGGAGAACTGAGCAGAATTGAAGCTATGAGCATGGCTTTTATCATTCAACCGTTTTAAGCTTAAGTTATGAAATAAATAACGACAAAGCATAAATGGGATAATATTCATTGTTAAAATCATTGTTCATCTGAGATGCGGATAATATTCATTGTTAAAATTAATCTTAATTTTTGTAGCTACGGTATTGCTAATTGTCATGACGTAGTAAACTATAAAATAGGCCAAGAAAAGTTAAAAATGAAATTATTTGTGAAAGGCATAAAATATGTTCAATGTAATGCAAATGTGAAAGTACGATATTTCAATTATTATACAATTTTTTTTCTATCAATAAATCCAACAATAAACAATGCTAAATTTAGTTTCAAAGTTTGCTTTTGATTTAATTAAAAAATCATTTTACATTTTTACGTAGACATTGAAAGTAGATTTCACTTCTTCAGCCTGATATTTCCATTGTGAGGATTTATTATAGAATTTAATTTTTTGGTTTTACCATCGATTTATTTTATTCGTTTAACCTTCATCTCTGCGTTAATTTGAAAATTCATTTACCAATTGGTGTAAAATTTATTTCGCTCTGATGTCTCAATTTTGCCATGGTGAAAAACAGCTTTGCTGTGGATATTATCATAAAGTGTTATTTTGTGATTTTACTTTTGCTAAGAATTTATTAATTTTTAAAGCTGTTTCACCAATGTTGTGTTAATTTTCTTGCGATTTAATACAATTGATTTTGCCAGTAGTTCAGTTATTACCCACCGTATAGAAATGTAACTAATTAGCAAACTTGGCAAAATTTCAGTATTTAATTAATTCAATTATGCAGAATCAAATTTACAGTTATTTTAAGTGCAATTTTTTTATACTTGTAGTTTTGATATGGATGCCATGTTTTAAAATCATCTGTTGTTTCTGAAGCTAAGCAGTTGCACTCTGTTATGCATGTTTGATTATATACTAAACAATGAAGTGTTTGTAAGTGTTATTTTTCAAAATTTATCTGCTGTATCTTCTTCAACGTGATGATAAATTTTCATTGAATGAAAATGATTTATTGTAACCTCTAAGAAGTGCTGAGTTTATATTTTGCATTTATTTTTTATAAGAAAAGATCTTTTTCTTTGATATAAAGTAAAATTATTTTTTATAGATGGAGCAAAACGTGAAGTTGTCGCGTATAAAATGTGAAGAATGAGCTTTTGTTGATATTGAATTGATGAATTCATAAAGAAATTGTGAAGTGTGAAATTCATGTCATCATCTTCAATTTTCAAATTTTTTTCAACATGTTTTTAATGCTTTATTTTCATTTTACACTTTGTTTTACGTACTAGCTTTTGATTTAAACGTTTACTTTTATGTTGTGTAATATTTAACATTATATTATCCGTTTTGAATGTATTCGTTGCTTTTGCTGCGCTTTGCTGATTGTTAAAGATGTTAAAGTTCGACTTCGTTAGCTTTGTATATTCATGCTTTAAACTTATTTTTGATTCAAAAAAGACCCATTTTCCATGGTATTAAATCGAGGAAAGAGCATCCTGTTTGCGAAGTCCGCAAATCTGAGCATGGTGAATCAATTTTGTAATGAAGAAAGAAGATGTTACCATTTCAATGCAATGCTGTGAATGTAAAAATTAGCTTACTTGCAAAATTGAAATAAATATTGCTTTCACCATTCTGTGCATCAGTAAAATTGTAGAAATTAGTGACTAAAATGTAAATAATGAAAACATTTTGTGTTGTTCTACATTTTTAACGGTAATACTCGTTTAAATTAAAATTTAATATGAATGACAATTTCATAAGCCATATTTTATAAGCAATGTTTAATATCACATAATGCATTTGTGAACAATATGAGTGTTCAATTGGATAAAATTATTAATTACATACACTGTTTTGTAACCGGACGGTATTGCTTTGGACCATTAGCGCGCCTAATGAGCAAAATTAGTTTTGTTTAAGTGATCAGTTGTTATTTAGTTTGACATTTTTAAATATTTGTTTAAGAAAATGTTTTTTCAATTGGAAAAGTATAGAATTATCATTTTAAACAGAAAAGTAAATTTTAACTATGCATCCTAAAATGTGCTATTTACAACAGTTATTTAAATTTTCAAATCACTATTACCGCGGAATGTCATGCTGCTTCTTCTGTATTCTGAGTTATTTCCTTTATTTACCAACCACTTCGTAAAGCATGATTTGTACCAGTCAAGTCTCAAGTATACAATTTATTTTGTCACACTTAATTGCACAAATAATGCCTAATTTTCACTAGTACTGTGCTGAATTTATGAAGCCCCAGTTGAGACCAGAAGATTTTAAGGCACTGCAAGTAGCTCGAGACTTATAAACTGAAGGCTTGTTCACATATAATTGATTGAATAATTAAAATTTTCACATATTTTTTTTATATAACTTATAACTTTTGATAAACAAAACTTGGCTTTCCAAAGACTAATTGGTAGTCAGTTTAAAAATATGCAGTGCTTTTATTTTTACGCAAATTTTGTTTTAAGTTTTGATCTTAGGTTATATCAAAAATCAATTTGGTGATTATAAAGCTTGAATTTACTAGGGTGATAAAAAAATTTTTTTGCAACTTGGCGCGTTTATTTTATAGTTTATTTTTAGATTCTCAAAAGTTTTAATTTAATAAAAGTAAAATATTCCATGCCTTTTTTTGAGGTCACCATTAGCAATACAACTTGCTGTCATTTTACGGTTTACTGTAATTGTGTATATCATTGTATGGTGTGGCTTTTGTCAGGTTGAATGCAATGCCTTACCCGTATAAAAAGCCAAGGTAAGAATATATTTTTATTTAAGTAAACTTTTCCTCAAAGTCATTTTAGTTAACTTCCCACCTGCAGAACTTGCTATGTTTACGTATTTTTTATTTTATTGTTGAAATGATTGAATGGAAAATTTTATCAGTAGAAATATCAGATGACAGTTGAAATAGGAAAGTTTTAAAATCGTCTCTTTTCTTCTTTATACTTTGTTTTGTTTAACCATTTTGTTCTTATGGTAGTTGTCGTTTCAATATTCGCTAATCTCGATAGTTAATGAACAGTTTGCTTTTTGTTCTAGTGAATTGTAAAGATGTTTGTAAATTATCTCTCCATTGTGAAATACATCTATTTTTTTAAATTCAACACAAATTTCCAGCTTTGTGATTGCTTCTAATTAAAATTTTATATTTTTTCAGCACGCCTAAAGTACAGAAGGTGTACAGTGAGGCTGAGTTGAAAGTATGGTATGATCGATACCGCAGTTATGAGGTTAGTACGTTCGTTATTTTATTTCATTTTATTTTTAACATTTTATTTTTAGGATCGATTAAGAGAGTGGCGTCAATTGGATAGAAAAGTGAGTAATGGGATTTTGCGGAAGGTTCATCACATAGATGGAACAATAAAATGTCTATCAACTAAATGTGATACGGTCTTGACGACTGCTAATGGAATGAGCTATCATCTACGTATGTGTTCATTAGAGACCGACGTAAGTTTTACAATTTGTTTAAAAGCAGCTTATATTTTGTTATGGTGTGGAACCTCATAGGCTGAAACAACCATACACTGAACCTGAAGATCTACAGTAAACATTCACAGTAGAATCTATTAATATTATTAAAGATTAATGAATTAATCTTAGCACTTGAGGGTTTTTTATAAGCACTATTTTTGCTTGGTATTGGCAAGTAAACTTATATTGTTCTGTTTCTGTTTGTTGTGCATCAACTTAAGGAATGGTAACAGACCCGGGGTATGACATATATAAATGAAATTTACATTTACATTCTAAAAATATTACTCTTTTTATTCAATATTTTGCTGAGTGTTGTAAATGTACTGTTACAATGTTGCAGTGTTAGGTAAACTTGGTTTGTAATTAAGGATGTTCAGTTACAATTTAATATTTATATACTTTTTGACAACGAAAGTAAAATGTTCATAAATCAGTTAATTTTAAATTATCTCTATTTACTTTAAAGCATTTTCATACATTATGTTTTGAATTTAATGATTTTGTGATAGTAATTTTTTTAAAAGATTTTTTTAGGAAAGAAGATATACATGCCCAGTGTGCAAGGAGGAGATGTACGTACTGCAAGCAAATGGCCATATTTGTCAAGAAGATGCACTTATAGAAATTTCAAAAGCGTTTGCATCACGGTTGTAAACAGTTAATTTTTGTTTTTTCTTTTGTGCTTAACATTTTTAATCGACTGTAGAGAGAAGAAGAGGTTACAAGGCTCGGATGATGATTCGTCGTATGACGACGAGGACCTCAGTGATACTGACTTCAATTTCGATCTTAATTCATCAGACAATGTCAGTATTTTATTTTGTATTTTTCATTTTTTTTTTGTTTTTATTTGATAAGATTTTTAGGAAGACTTCTCGAATAAATGCAAAATGATGAGGAAATATTTTAAGTCGCATCCGCCAAAAATGTTCAAGCGATCTAGTATGATTTTACAATTATTGTTGTTGTTGTTGTTTTTAATTGTTGCCTATTTTCACCTGTAGATAGTTTTACTAGCATAGACAACAGCTTGTTGAAGGATTAAAGTAACGACGTTTGTTAATATAGATTTTTTGAATTTATATTTTTTCAGTTAATGAAGTGCGCTTTGATAATGTTTTAAAATATTGCTAAGTAGAATTGAATAAAGATATGGATATGTAATTAGCAATTAACACTTTTCTTTTTGTAATCTTTTTCTTCTGTATTTGCATTAATATAACATGAAGAATTATTTTAGAATCACAACTAGTGGGTACTTCAACCGAAAAGGTTAAAGACGATAGGAATGTTTATTCAATTAATTTGTAAGTGTTGTTGCAGGATTTAATTTGCTTTATTTTTTTTTTTAATTTCGTTTAATTTTGTCACATTTGTGATTTATGGCAATTTGTCTGTTGAGGTGTTTATGTTCAAATTTGGAATTGTTTGTTGCAAATATTTTAACTGTAAGTTTGGTATTACTGTTGATGTTTTATTTTATTAATTATCATTTACATGGTTGTTAATTAGTTGTTTTTAGTTTATCAATGTTATCATTGTATGTGTGATTTGTTTTGTGTTGATATAAATTATTTTTTAGTCAACATATGCATTTTTCTGAATCTGCGTTTCCAACTATGCAGTGCCGTTTGGATGAATGGAGAAACTTTTCAATGACGTTAGAAAATTTTAAAACTACAAATTATTTATTTTTTTTTTAATTTTAAATTATTTTCAGTCACCCTAATCTTCATTCATCGTTTTACAAATCTTCCGTTTTCATGCGATATGACAACATTCAACAATATCGCCGTTTGAAACGTCTCGAAACTGTGAACACTTGGGCAGGTACGAATTGCATTTATTGTCTGATTTCTCTTGTGAAATAATATAATTGAGCGTAATTTGTGGTTAGGTGCGATTGGATTTACCGGATCGAGAATTTCAGCATGCGTGTGGTGTCCTTCAAAAACCGACATACAGTACATACTGGTGTCGTTGTACGTAGGAAGTTATGATGGACTGTTTACCGGGCCTCATCAGAGTATTCTGCAATTGTGGGCATTCGATCCACGAGCCGAAAGGTTTTTTTGTTGCATTTTTGAAATATGAATTTGAATATGAGCGAAAGTTGTTTTTTTTTTAGTGATTCACTAAAGTTGAACTGCATTTGGAATTTAGTGCACAAATATGGCATGATTCGATGCTTGAAATGGTGTCCTACGGGAATTTATGAAGATAAAGATACAGTCAAAAGTGATAGAAACCTGTTGCCAAGATTGGGCTGCTTTGCGGCTTCAACTTCTTGCGGTACCGTAGTGATATACTGGTAAAAATGGGAATAAAAAAAAATTATTTTTTTTTTTAACTTTTCGGTACAGAATATAATTACTATTTTGTTAAGTGTTCCTCATCCGGATTGCATACCGGGTCTTCGAAAGGGAAAGGTATTTTATCGTGCCGAGAATGAAGCAGATTCTCCAGACCGTGCAGTGCGTCCAGTGCTGACGTTGCAAACCAATTCCAGAAGACGAGTGATCTCTTTGGATTGGAATTTTTTCGATGGTCACAGCAGAATTGCAGCTGGTCAAGAAAATGGTGCCCAGTTGCATTTTTCTTTTCTCATTTCAAACATTATTAATGAATAATTTTTTGTTTTGTTTTTTTTTTTACATGCAGGCATATTGTCTGTTTGGGATTTGAGTGAACTGGACGAAAAGACACGAGTTTTGAGACCATTTGTCATTATTCATACCGGCGATTGGCCATTGGTTCAGACATTTTGGTTTACTAGAGAGTATGGTGAGTGTTGTTGATTCAACTTTTTTTATGTAAAATGAATTTACAAAATTTATCAAATATGTATTTTTATTCAGTGGTGGTGTTGAACAGTAGCAATGAAGTGACTATGTGGAGCCTCACGATGCGAGAAAAGGTGCAACATAGGGGACTTTCATCAGTGAGCGCTGACCATATACTGTTGCATCCATATCTGGCCGGCTTGTTGTTCTCCAAGTACAGCATGTACGTTGTGCCGTTTGTTTTTTCATTTGGAAATTTTCATATCTTCTTTTTTTTTTGTTTTGTTTATGCTGAGCATGTTGTGCAATTGATGAAACATTATATTTTCAGACGTACTAATTCATCTCAACTGACGATGACAATGCCTTTTAGTGATCATTCAGGATACAGATATTATTCGACTCATTCTGACAAAGTTTGGGTATAGCAGAATATAATTTCATAAAATAAAATTATGAAATGTGAAATATATATATATGTTTTTTTTTCAGTCGATAGCTTTCTCACCAGATAATGTAAGTATAATTTCTGCTGACAATGAAGGAACTATAGCATCTTCTGGTGTGGATGCGTATGAGGCAGATACTGAAATTGATGTTCAAAAGGTACGTGAGAACGAAACGGAAGATTTATGATGATTGAAATGAGGGTGTTTGTTTATTTCAGACTATTCTAATAACGCAGGTTGATATTCTTGGAGACAGTGTTATTAGGCCGTACATTATCAGTGATTGGGAAATTAGAGGAAGACTTAAGAAATGTGCTTTGACGTTTTCGAACAAGCAGGTATGTATATTGTGTATATATATATAACATTATCAACATATATTTGCTTCTGTAAATTTTTTTTATTAATAACGTCATTTTAGATCAAAGGCACTCCAACTATTAAGGTCAATAAATGCAAAGCGCAGATGACTTGCGGCTTGTCAATTGATGCTATATTTTGGGTATGGGAATGTTGTTTGCTTATTTTGAAGTGAAAAATTTGCACTTTTTCATCTGTGATTTTAGGTCGATATCAACAACAATGAAAACATGACAAATTGGGTGTGTGCTGGTGGTGAGAATGGATTTTTGCACGTCATTTCATTGGAAAGTACAGATTCATCGCCTAATGAGCTGAACATTGAAGGTTCATCTGTTGAATATACGTCGGAAGGTACTCTCATTGTGCTGAAAAGCAATCCAGATTCGGATTAATGTTTCCAGAGTTGAATAGAGTTTTTCCATGAATGATTAGATTGATGATAAATAAAAATGTGTTGTGGAATGAATACTTGTTTATGCATGCTTTTGTTTCAAATAAATAAATATAAAAATTGTTGGGTGTTTCAGTAAATATATAAACAAGTTGAAGTAATAATTTTGGGAAAAAAATTATATAAATGAACTGGGAAAATTTAGATCATGCTGCTCATGTTGTAATTGTTTTATATTTTATTTATATATGAACTATGTAATTTTGCATTATTCAATGCTTGGCGAAAAAACAGGATCTACACTTACTTGTAATAATCCTGTTAAACTATACTGAAAATTGCTTTTAATTTATTTATTCAAAATTGAATGTCGCTTTTCACACGATTTGAGTTTGACGTGTTGCTAATGGCACTTTTTGCCGTTCAAACGTGAAAACTGTTAATTACAGTAGGAGCCCCATGCATATTACAACTTAGTAGTTGTCGATGTGTAATGCAGATTTTTACTGGAAGTTTCTCATAAAAACGGAAACATTGTAAAAATTATTAATTCAAATAGTGTAGCTTGAGAAAAAAAATAGTTTTCACTTTGAAAAATATGAAAATAAAATGAAATGAATAAACAGTTTAATTTTCAAAAGGCTACTTTGACGCCTGTATATTGTAGGCTTAATTTTTACAATTTTATTTTTTTTTAATGATTCAGTGTAAATTCTGAAGTGGTGATTTCTCAAGTAGATGTTTGCTATTTTTATTGGAAAAGTTTTGTCAATTTTTCATTGTTAAAAAGAACCGAACAAATTTATTGTTAACTTTACAAGTATGACGGGTACGTTACAACGCAGTTCTGTATGTTTGGTTAATGCTTTTTGATTTTTTTAAAAATTTATTCAAAACGGGAATTTAACATAGTTGTATAATTACATTTCCAGGTGATATTGTTGTCTGCAGTTCGATAAAATGGAAAACGGTTTGTTGTGCAATTTTAAACATTGCAGAAAGAAGTTGGAAGGACACGCCTGGGTTACTGTGTGTTCTCATATTTTCTGTGACCACGACGGTCGGGTAAAGTGAAACTTGAAGCTGAAGCTATTTGGAAATTAATAAATAATGCCTACATTCTTCATTTCAGGAACACTTTTCAAACACTCTCATTTGCCCAGCGTGCGATTACGCTCTCAAAGAAAAATGGGCCGTTCTTCGCATTAATTTGAATTTATCAGATCACTTTAAAGCGATGGTTTTGGCCGGTCAAAAGCCTGAAATAATAATTGAAATTTGCTCCAATGCGTTGACTTTTTGGAATTATCAAATTTATCAAGTAATTCATTTTTGCAATTTTCTTTTCTTTTCTTTTCCACTCAATAATGCAAACTTTTAACCATTAAACGGATAGTTTCACCAAAGCATCATCCGTTTGGTTCTTATTAAAACTAGCATATTGTTTTAGCATTTTTATGATGCAAGTGAATTTCAGTTGTTCAATCGATATTACTGTAGGAAAGTTTGTACCAAGAGTGGGTTAACAAGAAGTTGCGCGAACAGTCTTTGGTTGCCGAGCAACAGTATCAAGAACTGATTGGCAAGTTGCAAGCTGAAATCAGAACAATGAAAATCAAGCTCGAAGAAGCTGAAAAAGATGCGCAGACGGTTCTCGACCGTTACGAAGAACTCGCCTCAAAGTACAACGACAAAGTTCGAGACAATTTCAAACTTGTGAACAATTATGAATCACTTCGTCGACGTTCCGTGGATGGCACTTTTCAACAAGTTAGTCATTTTGGACAAATTTGAAATTATGCATTTGTGTTTACTTATAATAATGTAATATTTCGTATTGAAAACAAGTTCGTAATGAATAATGCACTTGCAGCTTCCGGCAAAGCTGATGCAGAAACCTCAGAATGAGCAAAGTCGAATCCTTGAGAAGGATGGTCCGTTTTTTGGGAGATTTTTGGATAAATCGTCCCACGCCACCTCGACTTCTGATAACACGTACGAACACTTCTTTGATCAACTGTTGAATGAATCAGCAGAACTAGAAGATGATGGAAGCCCAGTCGAAAAGCATCATAATAATAATAATAATCATCATCATCAGTTCGTCATTAATCTAAATCGATCTGGCAGTCCGCTGATGAAGCCGATCAGAAAAAATAATACATCTGAATTTTTGTTCAGTTAATGCGTTTGTTTATTTATTTTATTTATTTTTAGTTTTTGTTGTCTTCAAATGAATTTTTTGTCAGTTTCATGTTCTTGAATTGCTGCTTTATTTCGAAATAAAATTGTTGAACGTTGATCAATACAGTATAATCGAAGAAGATTTTCAAGTTCGTCTGCATATTTCAAAAATAGATTTCTTTCTATTCTGACGAAGTATTTTTGCCAAAAGTTATGTCACAATTATACATGCTTTTCAAATTAATAATATTTCAACAATTTTACTCAGTATCTTAATTTTTACAAAGTATCAAATAAAATTTATGTTTTACATTCTAATGATAATTTATTTTCAATACCAATCGTGATAAAAGAACATCAATGTAAATATTACAAATGTGATTAAGTAGACGGTCAGCGAAAGTCTGTCCATTCTTCGAATAAGCAAACTTTCTTTTGTCTTTACAGTACTATCCAGAGGTTCGTTGACCACCATGGCAATGATGCGTACTTCGTACAGCAGTTTTTCCAACAGCGTTATCATTTCTCGAGAACAGTCGACATTTTTCTCACTTTCCCTTGCATTGTTCAGTCGTTCTGCAATATTATCTTGACATGATCGAAGGCGTACAGCTGGATTGTCGTTGCCTGATGGAGATGCGGGATTCATTCCAATTTCGTGCATTGTAATTTTATTCAAACTTTGCTTGCGTTCAGATGAACAAACAGGCTTGTATCGTTGGAAGGATAAATTTCTCCAATCAAGAATCAACCATTGCAAATACCAAGGAATACCATCACTGATAAGCCTTTTCTCTATTGATACAAACCAAGACGTTGTCACGGTGGAAAAACTGACAATAAGCAGCAGTCCGAAATAATACAAGCCTGTAATAATAACGTAGATGTAAATGAAAGAGTTAACGAAAAAGTTGCATTACCCATGAGTGGTACACCACTGAATGAGCCTTTTTTCCCAGGAACCGCTTCTAATCCAAATTTCGGCATATCAGTCACCACCGTCAATAATACAATTGACATTGACAAGAGAGTCATCATCCCTAGTCGAACTTTGGTCAGTCTGGCTCCAGTTGATGCCGACGGCAGATGAAAACCGATAACCGAAACTACAGTAATCAACGCACTCGGTACGACCAAATTGAAAATGTAGTAAAACGACTGCCGTTCGATGTGCATATGAAGTGCAATTACTGGAGCTTGTTTGCTTTGATTACCAATTTGTTGAAAATTGAGCACCTGCTCCGCATAGCAGTGGTTCAAAACCCATTCTTGATTATCGTAAAAGTCTTCTAAATTTGGTTCTGGTGAAAGCAGACGAAAAATCACACTATCTGCCGTATTTGCCCAAGAGCCGAACTAAAACATAATCACCACCACATGTTGTAATCAATTTGTGCTTTAGATTGCTTGTTTTTAATTAAAATTTTTCATATGAAATTATGTTTTAGAATTTATTTCAAAAGATCTGTATGAGATTTGCAAGCACTGAACATTTAAACAACACAAAAACAACAATGAGAAAAATATTCAACAATTATTCATTTTGAATAATCAACTGCTCAGAACTTACTTTGATAACGCAGTGCTGTTTGTCAAACGGGAAGTATTTCACATCAATAGGACAAAGACTGGTGGTTGTAAATGGTACATAATAACGTACCACACCGTCTGAATTGACACGTACATTGAGATCTCCTTTTATGGATGAACCTTCCTTAGAACTGGAACAAAAAATTAATTACTGGAACATATTTAAATCACATATCAATTACCTGTAGAATACAAAAATTTCAGGTTTCCAAACACTACTAGCTGGGAGATAAACTTCAACTGAATTTTCATAATTGCTAGGCTCCCACCGCAAGTATTCATCCGTCCAAACCTAAAAAAAGCTCATAAACAACCAAAACAATAATCATTGTCCAATTTTACCATTTCAAATGATGCTGAAATTTCAATCAAATTTCGCTTTCCGTCCTGAAACAAATGTTTTATTAATAGACTTTTATCTTTAATAATTTATATGCAAATTATTTTCAAAATGTTTGAGATGCATTAAAGTGAAATTCATCAATTCCATTTGTTGAATTATAACTGCCCTGGCACATCATTCTTTTTATTACAGCATTTAAACATTTCCAAAAGCACATGCTGCACACTAAAACTTTAGAACATCAAGCGGAGAACTAAAAAGTAAGAGCTACGTGTTAAAGCTAAATTTCAGTAAACTTTTATTTGCTTTATTTATTTTCAAAATTTGAATTTGATTTTTAAAACCAACATGCATGTAGAGATTCTAAATTAAAACGTGCTTAATACAACTCAAATTCAAATGCAGTTTATTAAACATATCAAATCGATTTTGCATAAGAAACTCGCGTCAGCATTTTGCTTGATATTGTTTATTTATTATAAACAAATATTGACTTTGTAATTAATTTTAACATATTTAGATCATATTACAGTGAATATTAGTTGTCTGATATTGCACTTGCATTATTGCTGTGTAAAAAGTGTTTTTCTTTTATTATTTTATCGTGTTATATAATTAATACTGCATGCATTAATGCAATTTTTAACGGATGACAAAATTGAGAGGTACTTGTAAAAATTATAAATAAATTTCAATAAAAGACGCTTTCAGTTCAAAGCATCAGCATCTCATTTTCAATTTCTGTTCATTGACACTGAAATTCTCTTTATGTTTAATCCTTAGCTGCATCTAATATTAGAATATAATAATAATAATAACAGTAAGTGAAGCAGATGATATGATAATTTCAACTGAATTATAATTTTCATTCAGGAAGTTTGACACTGATCTTATTGCAGTAATGAATCTTGTGGTTTTGCCATATTCATCGAAGGCAATTTTATTTTCTAATTGCTTCTTAAGACAGAACATAAAATTTCACAAAGGAATTACATTCAAGTCTAGGTCCATATCCAGATTCACGTCACTGACAAATGTAATCACTCAACAAAGAGATGGTATCTTTCTCTGTTAGCTGCTTTCATCAGAATTAGAAAATCTTTGACGGACAATTATTTGTACACTGTCAGTGATTCCATTTGATCATCTTACGCTGAGCATGCAAATGTCATTTAAAGATATTAAAATTATTGACTGATATACTTATTATGCAACTTCCTAGTTTCAGTAAAACATCATTTAATTAAAATTCCATGTAAATCCGTTACCTTAACAGTTTTGTACATACATTATTAAGATAATTAATGTTAAATATGTGGGGCAAAGCTCAGAAAAAAAAGTTATAATTAAAAAATAAATTAATTTGCTTAAAATTATTACAAAATATATTTTGAAATCTTTCATCTTGTGAAGTACACAGACAACTGCATTAAATGATATGCTGATTTAATGTAGCATAATAAATAACATCAAAAATGCAAATTGCACAGAGATATTCATCTAGATGAATACTGATGTCAATGAAACATTTATGTAAATTTTCATGCTGAGGAGTAAATTTTATGTGAAAAGCAATTGTGTAAATTTTCCGGTAAATGAGCATGCGACCAGTAGGTCAGATGAAATAAAATTGTTCACCATTAAAAGCTTCATTGGACATTTCACAGTGAATACAAATCAATATATCTGTTACTATAATGAATAGAAATAAAATCGATTATATGAAAAGTGCGTGAAGCAATCACGGTAGTGGTGATAGCAGTATTAGTAGTAGTAATAAACAGATCACAAAATTCAACTTACCACATCGATGATTTGATAAGCGGCAAGTAGAACTCCTACTTCAATGGCATCTGTTGGGTGCAAAACCGGGCGCATGCGAGTATCATAATTTTTTGTCAAAAATCGAATAAGCCTAGCATGTGTGCTATTGTAAATTGGTCGGTTTTCAGCTAAAAATTAAGTAAAAGATCTTCTTAATGTAATCAATATAACACAGTAGTGTGCAATATGCTTGTGGTAAAATTGTAAATGTGATAACAACGAAAATAAGTTTCATCAACACCGGTCTGATTATTAAGAAAATTTTCTCACTTCACAACTTCAGGGAGAATGTTGTTTAATGATTGCATCAAGGCAGTGTGGTTAAAAATTAAGCAAAGTAAATTATACATATCAATTGTGCATTACTGTGATGCATTAGCAAAGAGAAAAACAAATAGGAAGAATGTCTGCATTACAATTAAATGATCAGCATTTGTTGTTAACTATTGAAAAGTATCGAAAATCTATAGGACGAAAAAGCCTACCTAAGAAAGAGTGTAACTGAGCAAAAAATTTCCTTTTCTCTTCTTACATCTAGCTAATTTTCCAGACTAGCATGCTTTTATGTTATTATCTTACAAGATTTAATATGAAAGTTTTCTATTTTTTATATTTCATCTTAAACATATTGAAACACAGTTTTTTTAATAATATATTTTCCTACTTTGATGAATTGTATAAAAAGCGATTACAGTAATTTCATTTTAACTTGTTTTCAATTAACAAATATTTTTTGCTTTTTCAAACTTTCCTCAGTCGTGTGCCAATAATGCATTATTTTTATGGCATATAGAAAAGGAATCGATCTGATTGATTTTCTTTTTTATTTTATTGTGTGCAAAAGATGTAATAACGATGAATTGCCTGGAATAAAATTCGAAATGCGAACAATTGTTGAACAAAACCTTATTTATTCATATTTTGTATGTGTTTGAGATGATTAAAATGAACAAAAGTTCTGTGTCCACAGTGTACGACGACAAGCAAAAGCGTAAATGAAAATGTTTTTCCAAGTCGATGGTTTGCAAATTAAAATAAGTGAATTTTAAATGACACAAAAGAATGCTGTTGCTTTTGCATTGAAAAAAAAATTGAAACTCCTTTCTACAGTAGAAAAATATTGTCAATAAATGTAAATTTAGTAATGAAAGTTGATTTTGAATATCAATTTGAATTGGCAAAAATAAAGTTTTCATTGCATAGATAGAGAAAAGAAATTAAACATGGTATAATATAATATAATAAAAATGATATAATATGTGAAAAATGTAAAATTATCATATTGAAAAATTGTATAATGTAGATTGTTTAAAGTGAAGAATAGTCATTAATAAGCACCAAATATGTTTTAATTTTAAAATTTTATAAATCAACTTACATTTGTTTGTAGAAGCGGAAGTATTTTGAATCAGTGATGCGCAGATGAATAAAAGCAAGATGAAATTTAAAAAGTGGAAAAGTAATGAAGATGTTTTGTTGTTTTCAAATTTAACTCTCCATTGTAAAATAAGGAACCTAATTTGATTCTGCAGCATAGTTGTTGGATTTGTGTATAGCCGCACAAACGCACAGCACGCTCTTTACTGCCAGCTTTTAGTTCTGGTCTGTTTCATGATAGCAATTAACAGCTGTTGAATAAATTCGTCGTCAGTATCGATTTCCTAAACCAATGACTTCACCGTTGAGTGACACCGATCATGGCAAACCGCTTTATCAGTCTTGCTTTGCATATTTTCCTGCTTTGTTCTTATAACTACTGAATTCAACTTCTTTGTCAGCAGTGCACTTCAAAATAGCTGAATCATCTTCCATGAAGCTCAAAATGTTGGCAAATTCTTGTTCATTCTCAGTATGTCAAACTGATCAAAAATTTTCAAATATCATCTTCTTGCTCAATTAATTTTTTTTACTACATCCTAAAAAAATAAAAGAAATTAAAAAAATAAATCTTTTCATAAAGCGTCAAGTCATTAGTAATTTTGTGGACATTCAATTTAAATTGCACTTTCCTTTCACAAGAACCGCTTCAATTCACCAACACTGACAAATAAATCACTGACAAGTGTTGAAGAAGCGGAAGAGGTGAGGCTGCTCCAAAGTTTCCCAACGTCATATGGCAAGATCTCAAGTGACAATGTTAGCATAGTTGGTTGTTTATCAAAAAAAAAAAAATAGAATCTTCAGCTGAGTTGAAATAATGGTTTTTCAAAAATGAAGATGAATGCTTTGAGAATTTTATTTGAAACCTCTTCTAAACAGAGGAACATTTGTTAATGCTAGTGAAACTGATTTTGATGGTTTTTTTCCTCGAATAAAATGCATTTAGTCATTTTCTCAGTCATTTATTACAGTTAATATAAGCCGTGATAGCACAATAAACAGCTATGTCTATTTCGATAAATGATAAAAAATAGTTTGTCAAAATTATCAGCATTTGTTTGTTTCATTTAAACAATGGAAAATTATGATTATGATCAGTTGTTGATTTCATCTATATAGTTCCACTATCTTATGGTTGATTCATTAAATAAAAAGAATATTGATGACGATTTTAACAATTTTAATATGAAATATAAGGAGAAGAGAAAAAAACTACAAAATTCAATCATGAATATTTTTGCTTCATTGAAATTTGACATAGTATTTGCTGTTTGGGCAAGTATTAATAGTTGCAGTTTCAGAACAGATGAAAACCAATATAGGAAAGTAAAGAGAAGTTTATTAATTATTGAAAAGTGAAACTATGCCTTCTATTGAACCTATGATTCCAAATCATGTAATATGAAAATTATGCTGAATAAAAAAATTCTGAAGTTGCAGAATTAGCACGCACGTCATTGACGCAAAACAAAAGTAGCACATTTTGTTGGCCTTGTTTAACTGCTTTTAGTAGCAATACAAAATGGCATCGTTGTTATCAATGAAAAATATACGTAATATATGTGCACGTGTACGTAATATTCAATTATTTAATAGCCAAAATTGTCATATGTGAATAGTATTCTTTGCAAATAAATAACAAAAGCAACTTTTCTATTTTAATCACTTGTACATTCATTCAATAGCAAAATCAACCTTTCGTATGGAATTTCTCAACGTAAACATTATCAATTTCATTTTCAATGAATGCTATTTGCTTTAGCGCAATAAATTTTCACCAAAACATTCCATTGCACATATGATTTGCATCATGTTCATTTTGTTGCACATTGTTTGCATATAAAATGAGATTTAACGATACAATTTTATTTAAATTATAAGCATTTTTTTGAAAATTCATTGACGCTGCACATCTGCTTAAATTATCCTAATCAATCAATCAACTATAGAACATGAACTGAAAGGTACGCAATCAAGCATTGCAATGGTTTTTTTTTTTCAGAATTGGTGTAAAATAAGTATATATAAAATATATACTGTCAAATAGAAAAATGCTTCAATCAAATAATTTTATTTTTAAGCATTTTGCAAAAAATTACGAAATGCAGCCAAAAAAAAACACGTTGATAATTAAAAAATTATTTATTATAAGTGAACATTACAATAATAATAATTCAGTGAATGATAATAATAATGATAATGATGAAAATAAATTTTTAAATATAATTTTACGTGAAAAATGAGTTATTTTAACAATTAGTGAAAATTCTAATCCCACAAATGAATGGGAAATTTATCGTTCTTCGGATTGGACAGTTTAAGTTGTTTAACAGTCTTCCATTTCCATATATCGTTTCGTTTCTTCGCAAAAATAACACTGTTGCCAAATTTCAACTTATCTTTAAATGTAGCTTCATCCAATGGTTCTTTTGAAAAATAATGCATATGGGCGACCACATTTGCACTATGAGTCACAATTATCGCAGTCGACGCTGATTGATTGGCTATTATTGAGTCCATAACTAACTTGTGTCTATAACAATGAAATGATTTAATAATTTTCAAAAATTTTTAAATGTTTAAAAGTAATTTGTTACCGTTCTCTGAAATTATCCATAGTTTCGTTCGCTTTCAACGACTCTTTACTGATAACTGGCTGATATTTACTATCCAGACCAAACACTTTTCTAATTTCTTCAGCTTTACTATCTGTGCTGTCGAATGTACATCTAAAATCTGCTAAACCAGGTTCAACTCGAATTTTTCTAACGTTGGCCAGTAAAAGAGTTTTCAACATTGCACAGGATGTCTGCAAACAAGCTATACATGGACAGCTATAGACTGCCTGACCCACGTATTTCTGTTTCAATATGCTCAGCTCACAAAATCTTCTAGATCCAAGCCTGGCAAAAATTTGGCCAATACACGAAAGCGGTGTTTCAAATTTGTCACTCGTCCCTGCTTTTCGGACTAACGATACTTGGTCTGGCAAATTCGCATCCTTCTCTTCTTCCAGTCGATATCCATCTTTATCAAAAAGGGATCTCCATTTTTTTCCAAAAACATCTTCAATCGATTCAAAATGTCGCAAAGTAAGAATTTTTTGAACCATCTTGGCAAAAGACACTGACGCTTTTCAGAACAGAAAGGACACAGGACAGTTTGCACAGCACACACGACAAAATACTACCAACAATAAAAGCAACTATCAAAAAATTCAACAGAATATAAAACTTTTAAAGTGTTTAAACAAAGCTTAAAACGTTTAAATTTAAACGTTTATTTTATTTATTTTTTTTTAAAGTTGTCTCACGTTTAAACTAAAGTCAAATATTGAAATATTATAAATTTATTAAATATTATTATTATTAAATATGTACATAAAAATTTTTATATATATGCATATTTATGAAATTTATATTTTTCTCTTTTCAAACAAAAAGTTCTTTTTTTTTTTTTAGCAAACTTTCCAAAGGTCAGAAATGACTACTGTATACAATAAATAATTAAATGACAAAGTGAATGAAATGCGTAATATTTATTTCATTTTATGTTTCGTTTATTTATTTTGTCAATTTTCAAATCTCGGATAGGGAAAACATTCAAAACAGTTTATTTATATTTTTTTAAAAAAAAAGTAGTGATTGAAATGTTCATAATTGAAAAAATACAGTAATAAAATGTATTTTTCGGTAATGATTTACAAGCAAAAAATGTATTTCAGCATGAATTATAAGGAAGTAACTTTTGTAAAGTTGTCCACATACGAAAACTTCCTTAATGTCTTGACATGTGAATGAATATTTGCATTTTTTTTTAACTGCAGTTTTATTTCAGAAGATGTTTTCATTTTGTACAGTTGAATGAAAAAATTCGGTTATTTTTGTTGGCTTAAATCGGAACAGGAAAAATTAATTTTAACCTGGCATGCAAAAGATGTCTTCAAGCTGACGAATTAGCGTCGTCAGCCGCAACGATGGCACATTCCACCGTGAGGCATTTGATCGTTCACATTCTTCATTTGCTTTTAGCAGGTCATTTGAACTGTTGCTTTACCGTAACGCCAACAATGTGAACAATCAATAATAAAAAAAAAGCACAGCTTGAACTATTTTTCTTCCCTATTACGCAAATGCTGGTGCTGAGAAACAACGCGGAACATTTGAAATAATACTTGGCGAAGCGCATCAGCTCATATTGTTATATTACGACCGATTTTTGAATTGGGTTAAAATATCTGTCAACATCAATTTTAATTTGAAAGTGTCACGACTGGGACACAGCAAACAGTACAAAATGGATTTCAACTAATTAACAATCAGTTGCTGGATCATCGTCAAATACTGAACACCAGCAACGCTGCAATCGTCGAATGTTATTAATTTCTCATATTTTTCACTCTTTTATTTGCAATAGTTTTTCACCAATATCAATTTTAAACTGAAAATTGATTCGATTTTTAAAAATTGCATCCGCAGATGGATATTTCAGGCAGTTATTTCTGCATGGTTTGCAACTGCTATCTTAATTCAGCTAAACAAGCACATGGACACTGTAATGGAAAAAAACATCAAAATAAGTTACAACTGCTCAATATGCATTCACAGTGTATGTATACAAGATTCTTTTTTAATTTATCATTTCATCGAAATGATAAAACATTCCAACGAAATGTTCACTTGTTTCTTACTGTAACTTAATCTTAGCATTGTAACCTGAGAATGAATAATTGCTACTGTGCATTTAGCAACATTAAAAACGGTTCAATTTATTGATAATATGCTGAAAAAATTCAATTCGACAGGACTACTATTTTTTGGAATTTTTTTTTTGCTTTTTGAACGTTTTTTTTTATATTTTAATAATACTGCTCTTGGATAAAAGTCATTTTGAAGAAAGGCATTTCATCTGGTTGAGATGACGTTTGAGTAAAATAAATACGCGTAATCAAGTAAGTGGAAATAAGAAATTTTTGTTTTAAATAGTTTATTTAGTATTTGAAAATAGGTAGCAATTGAAATTTCATTTTTGGTTAAAATTTATGCTATTAAAGCAAATCTGCATTTACAAATCGCTGTTGTTAATATTATTTAGTTTTCATATTTGAAAATTGAATCTTGTGAAGCTTTTATGAATTTTACTTGATAGGATAAACATTTCAGATAAACAACAACGCAGAGCGTTTGCTTCTGAAAATTTAAAAAATGTCAACCTCCTACCGGACTGTTGTTATTGGAGAAATATGTTGACCAGTCAACCATATTTATTAGCATCAGATGGATTGGAGCAGTGCAACAAATTGTGCACAGCTTTAACTTGTGTTGTTTCTCCGATTGTTGGTCAGAGATTTTTTTTAATTATTTTTTTGTTTTTTTAAATAATTAGTATTATTCTCACAGACTGTTATCAACGACAGCCATTTGTTTTGGGAAATTTTGTTCAACTTTATACACCAATTAAAGTGCCAGTTGATCAGATGAAATCCCATCCATGGTTGCAAGACACAGCTATTGCAGGCAACTACAGTCAATGTGGCACAAATTCAAGCAAATTTTGTTTCAAGCCTAAAGATGCCCAGTGTCATCTATGTCACTGGGAAGATTCTCAAATCGTGAATGAATCGGCTGAATATCGTCATATAAAGCGAATGAATAAAAGCAAAGTTTCGGGTAAGAAATGAAATTTATCGTTTTCAGTTATAATCTCTTGTAAAAGTGAAAAACTCTTTTTTTTTAATTATAGACTAATTCAGTTAATAAACTTAAAAATTTAGCTAAAAGTCTGAAAATAAACAATTTCTATAATTTTATGTTATATGCTGAAAAAGCAAACATAAAAAAGTAATTAAATATGCTTACTAAAACACAAGTTTTATATGTTATATTTTAAAATAATTTTTAAAACGATAAATTATTTAAGGCAACACAAAATCAAGTAAGAATGTTCAAGTTCATAAAAAAGAAGAAAAAACCATATCACATACTGAACTGCAGGCAGATTTACAATCTGATAGTACAGCTGACAAAGAATCTGATGAAAACACTTGCCATTCATCATGTTCATTATCGAATTATCAAAGTACCAATAAATATAATCTGATTGTGATCATCACTGACAAAGCATTTAACTTTCAGATATGAATCCTGATTCTAGTTATGGTAGTAGTGGTGATGAAGAGTTGAAAGAAAAATTTGAAGACACTAAGCTTATTAAGCGTCGTCCAGTTTACAGACAGAGAAGCAGCAATAAGCAAATATCAGATAATGAAAAATCTTATGTAAGTGAATGACTTATACAACTGTTTGTAATGACATGCGCAGTCTCTAGTTCAGAATTTATTCAATATTTAAATGTAAATTTGTTGGAAAAGAATTTCCTGTTCTTTTTGACTTGTGAAATTTTTTGAATTTGTTCAAAGTCAGTATATCAATGAAGTGCTTGTTGGTGTAAAACATGCATTATTAGAATTTTATTTTTAGAATGAAGAAGACATTGACAGTGATGAAAAAGAAAACGAGGATTTAGAGATTTCGAACGTTTCTGATTCACCAAATCATCATACTTTTTTTGCCAAAACTTATTTCAGAAAAGAAATTAGCACTTGAAAGCACTGAAATTTGCATATATTGGAAAAACGATGCCCAGAAATTATACTTTTACATTTGGATCTTAAAATCTGTTTTGTGATTTGTGATAACATTGCTTTTTAAACAGAAATTTTCAGCACTGATGATCTATTAGAACTAAAAGTAATATTCATGTATTATCTGTTGTTATCATTATTATTGTTTATTATTATTTGCGAAATATATGCTTATGTTTTACTATTGAAAAATTATTGTAAAATATTAATTTAAAATTTAAGATTATTCAGTAAAAATAAAATTTTTTGGTTAAATTAGGCACCTGTTCTTAGCCAGTTGATAAATCTATCATTTCTGACATATGGTTTCTTGAGAATTGATAAGTTTAAAAAATAATTTTTAATTTTTTTTATAAAGAACTTTGTAATACATTTGAAGCATGATTTTATACATGCAAATAATAGAATGCTACTTTTGAAATCTGTTAAGCATTTTTATATGTTGTTATATCTTTCATACTAAAATCTTCTATTGCATATCTTTTTAATATTGAAATCTTAAATTTTCATTTAATCAACTAAGTCATCTTTTGTTACAAGCGATATGAATACCAGTTTTAGTATGAAAAATTACAGCAAATATCAAATTATGTTCAAGGTCCAAATTTTAATGCAAAATTGTACATGTTTCATTAACCACCACTAGTTTTAGAATATTGCTTTTCTAGAGCAAAGAATTGACTGGTAAAGTTTTACAAAATTTCTTCATTAAGTTTTGAATTTTTAACTATCAAATTATTTGCGTGTGTGTGTGTGTGTGTTGTCCATGTTTTTAAAATAGCTTGCGTCGTTGACTGCCATGATGATTGCAAAGAAGCGTGACCTATCTATTAGACAACTATGTGGCACCCATATTGCAGATTTCACCTTCTTTGACATACCGGGGTTGGCCACGAATTGGTCAAAATGTCACTTTCCATTATCGAAAAGAAGAAAGTGACTGCTAATTGAAACCAAAAATTGTGACCGTCCAAATGAATTCAACGGATGTTACACACAACAATCTTAATAATCATTTTGTGACAACATGTGACGAAAAGCATTAAAGCATTTCTTTATTACACAACTAACGTGAATATTTTTTTTATGCACAAACATTTTTTAAAGAAAAATAATAAAAGTACAAACAATCAACAATGAAAATAATTTTTTTTAAGTAGTCTGTGAATCATCTCTTAGTTCCATCTGAGAAAAATACTCCACCGTCTAAAGCGCAGTATTTTGGGCAAATGCCTCTTTCACCTGCGGGTCCTGGTATGCCTGGTGGTCCAGTTGGTCCCGGCAAGCCATCTGCGCCTGGCGGTCCCACTGGACCAGGAGGTCCTGGTATTCCTTTTGGGCCAACATGCCCATTCTGAATTAAAAAATTTTTTAAACACCAAAAATGGCATACATAACAACACTTACATTGCCAGGATCTCCCTGTAAACCTTGAAGTCCCTGGGGACCTGGTTCGCCTGGATCTCCTTGTTCACCAGGAATCATTGGTTCGTTTATAGCTGACATTCCCGGCTCACCTGGACTACCATCTGGCCCTGGAGGTCCTGGAGGACCAGGAGGACCCTGTGGACCAGGCGGGCCTGATGATGCATCTTTTCCATTTTTTCCAGGATTACCGGGCTCACCAGGATCACCTGCAATACTTCAAACTGTAAACTTTATTCAATAAATATAACATGCATACCTGGAGGTCCAGGTGGTCCTTGTGGTCCCGGGGGTCCAAGTGGGCACTGCTTGCACGGGGGAAGGGTTAGTACTTCGCATGGTGGTTCAGCAGGTTGACCAGCTTCTCCTGGCATTCCTGGCAAACCTGGTCTTCCTGGTTTACCTGGTCTGCCAGGTAATCCAACATTGCCAGGTGGCCCAGGTTGACAACAATCTGTGAAAAGTTTGCATAAGAAGTTGATAAAATAATAAAAATTGCACTTACGGTCACATTCGCTTTCATCTAACTCTTCAATCGGCTCATTTATGACACTTCCATTGGGAATGTTGTAAGAACGTTTGTTTCGTTCTTTAGAAGGAACTTTTTTTAAATAATGCACTTCAGAAAGAATATCTTCTGCTGAACCCTTAAAATGGTAAGCATTGGAGACAAAATAAGATATTTATCTAAGTTTAGCATCAAATTACTCTGCAATAATTGAGTTCCCGATACATTTGTCGCTTCACGTGATGAATGTAATTGTAAGCCATTGGAATGCTTATGCAAGCTGCTAACACAGAAACTACACTGAATATGGCTGCAGAATAGGCGACAAACTTGTACGCCTTTATTCGACTGTCAGCTTCCATCGAGAAGCTGCGGAAACCTCAGATTGCCATGATTATCAAAGATATATGCATATATATACAGGCTGTCAACCCGGTTTGAGTTTAATAGGTCAAATTCATAGCCATCTTTTTGATATAGAAATTTCCTGTCACAGCATGACATCGGCTAGATAGCTCCAAGTACTGGCAGTTGGCTGCGGTAGGTCATCGTAGGTCAGTTAGAGCAAGAAATATACAAAATAGGTGCGTCAATTTCGACGCATGTACAAGCCAATTAGCTAAGCGCATTTCGCCGCTACCCTGGCCAGCCACTGTGCATCGGACAATAATTTTTAAAAAGGTTTATTCTTTTTTTCAGGTTAACGTAATTTTCTTGAATGTGGAATAAATAAAAGCAGTCGAGGGACCAAAATGAAACTTTTATCTACATCAATGACAACTTCATTGGTTTTTAACAAACTGAACAACAATAACGTCGATTGATTCAGTTTATCGAATTTCTATATAGCATTTTGACAATTGAAAAGAATTTCTCAATTTATCTTAATCTATCAACCGAAGCGCTGTTCAAAAAAAAAAAAATTAAATTCATTAGCATAAAACAAATGCAAATACTGTTTGTTCATTCTTTTCCACCGTATCTGTATAGTGCTTGATAAGAATCTTACACAAAGTGAACTTTTAAATTACTTTTTTTTTGAACTTGGATTATTTTGGAATTTTTTCTTGTCAAATCATGATTGTCAAATTATTTTCTGAAATTTTTTACATAGTAGATGAGTTATTTCATAATAAACTTCATAAAGAACAGTAAAACAATAATAGAACATGATTTTCATGTAGCATGCAAATTTATTGCCATGTTTAGCATCAAATATGCAAATAAGAAATAGTCGACGCGTTCACTTATCAGTAGAGATGAAGAAGCACAGTCAAGTGCGTGAATTAATTTTGTTTGCTTTGTGAGCTTCATTTGATAAAACTGCAGCTTGACTGAGCGCCCTGACTGCAGAGATTGGCATTTTCACCGCGTAGCCGGAGTTAACAGCATCGACAAAGCTGATTTGCTTTTCCTTGTTTATTTTAATTTTATTTTTTGAAAATTATTCATCATTTTTTTTCCAATCACAACACAACAAGAAGATGGTTCTCAACGATGAGAAGACATCAATTTTGGTAAGTTTGAATTGAACTGTTGTTGAACGCATGCATGTGTGTGTATAATAAGTATAAAACGTAACACAAACTCAAATGTGGACTTTACTTTAATTATTAAATGTTTCTACCTTCAAATTACATATTTCATATGTGCAAATAAATAGTCTTTGAGAAAATGAAATAATTAATAACAAAAACATAATATTGGTTGAAATAGAACAAAGCCAAAAGCTGTGATGAATTAATTATGATATTCAGGTTCTTATCATTCATTAGTCGAACCGTGTTGCTGCTATTCATTATAAGTTGTAATGAAAGTGGAAGTTTAAAGTTTATTGTAGTAATCGAGAATAATTTTACCTACGTTGAAATTTAATGTGAAATTTCTTTGAAATATATATTTATCTCTTTGACTATACAAAACTGATCATGCTCTACTCTGAATTCTCGAAATATTTTCTTATAAAAAGCCATTGTTACAATTGTAAAGTTCAGCGCTCTAAGAAATTGTACAAAAGGCCTCGGTTTTATTTCCACTTTATAATACAGATAAAAACTATAACAAATTCTTAATAACAGCTACGAATTTAATTAATGACAATTAAATAATGGACGAAATTTAAAATAGTCAGCTGCATGTTCAAATGAAATAAATAATTAATCGACATACGTGAAAGTTGGGTAAATTTTATTTTCATGTAACATAATTCAATGAACATATTCATTCAATGCAACAGATCAAAATGTTACAATATAACGTGTGAAATTGTGCAGAAGCAATAAAAGAAAAAGAAACATAAAGCGTCTCATTTCATGCATTATATGATGAAAAATTAAGAGCAAAAGAAAATTAACAAAAAAGGCATTTTAAAATGAAATCTTTTCACACATCGTCTTTGTACAGCTTAAGTGTTTGTCGTCGGATGACGGCACCGCAGATCTAATAAATAATCTGGTCGAAATTTTGGCAAGCTAATTTATAACTTTAATTGAGCTGTCGTTTTTTCCAAAACTGTGAAAAAGCTGCTTTGAATTGATTTGTCTTGGACAGAGATTTTGTTGCTAAAAATAAATGATCAAATTTTGCGTAGTAAAATTTGAAGTACAAAGCATGTAAGCAAACGAAATAAGGCGAGAAATAATTCAACTTGCTTACCACGACTACTCGGATATGAATAGGAATATTGTTGCCAAGGTAAAAGATTGTCTATTTGGATTTTTATCATTTTCTTTTCCACAAATTCAGTATTGGGCAAATGTTGCTCTTGCATTCCATACCAATGGTTTTCTGCCTCGTTGGTGACATTGACTAACGAATGCGAAACGACATCTCGAAAACTGTCGTCGGATGTTCTCAAATCTCTGCCAGACGAATTGCCACTGTTTTTCAGTTTGCTCAACAATGTTCGAATAAGATGTCTTGGCATTGAATTAGCCGCATTTGTGACAGGTTTACTGAATCTGCTGCTATCGTACAGCTTTACCATGCCACCGGCTTCGCTAGCTGAACTGCCCAAATATCGGTAACTTCGTGAGCTCAACGGTTGTGATTTCGGTGAAGGCAACAGTTCAGCAACTGGGGTGTGACGAGATGAAGCTGAATTCAATGACACACTGGACTGCATGGATCGACTTTCGTTCGATGCAACACTGGAAAAGTGACTTCTTTTAGGAAGAAGTTTTACCCACAATTCTCCCTCTGTCCCGCGAACCGTAGTCGATTCAAAATTGTTTGTGAGCTTGTTGTTGGTCAAATGTCCTTCACTGCGCGTGGGACAAAGCTTTTTGTCTGACTCTTTTCTCTTGACTTGCAAGTTGTCATAATCTTTAATTTCCATATTAGAAGCTTGTTGACTTGTTGAAGAGCATGCTGCTTTCCAAGGGCGTAAAAATGATGACAGCGGCATTTTACCATCGTGAACTCTCATCCGGTTCAATAAATTCGGCTCACCGCTAACAGAATGTACAAGATTATTTGCGCTGTTCACTTGTCCAGAAATTTCCAATCGATCTCTTTGAGTGTGAAAAAAATTACCCTGACTTGTACGCCGGAATGGCTTGAATGTACGCTTTTCTCGACGTCTGCTTTGCAAGGCTATTTCACCGTTGGTCATGCTACAATTACCGAGCTTCTCGTTGCTTGTGTTAACTGGAAAATGCAGTCGTATTGGATCAGACGGTTCAATGTTCAGTTCAAGCTCGTCGACCAAATCGTAAATAGCGTTCATTTTTTGTTTCGACTGTTCTGCTGGTTTGAGTTGTTTTTTGTTTGGCTTACTGTCACGAGAGCTGGATGATTCAGAGGCTATGTAAAGTTGCTTAGCCCAAGGTGCTACAATTACAACGTCCACTGTCGGTGTCGTGGATGCAGGCGTTGTAGTGATGGCACTGCCTTTTCTTTTCGGCAAACAAGATGGTGTGCAGAATCCCAGTGGCAAACTCTGAGCAGAGAAGTCGTCTGGGGCATTTTTGGTTTTGAAACAATATTCTTTGGGTGATTTTGTTGAGTGATAATCATTGTTGGAAAAACTGCTCTCCGAACTCGAGCTGGATGAAATTGGCTTGACAGGACTGAACTGAAACTCTGCTTTACCACCTTTGCCGCATGAATAAGACGGATTCACTGTTAATGTATTGTCAAATACATCGACCGTTGAGTTCTTTTTGCTATCTTCACGTCTGTGCCAAACGACGAGTTCATTTTGTAATCGAGCTTCTTTACAACTGCTCTTCGTCAGACAGATGATCATCGGCTAATGTTTCCATAATTTCCACATACTGATCCAACACAGTTGCTCGGTCTTCTTGTGGCTCTACAGTTGATAATGCTTGCTGATGGTATTTATCATCTTCAGATTCTTGAAATTCTTGTAAACATTCCTCATACGTTGCATACCTTCCATCCTCCTCTTCGGTTAGTTGTTCGCTGCAGTTTTGTGGTTCTTTCAAATAAATTTCCGCGTATTCAGTATTTCCATAAACATAAGCGTGTTGCTTTTCTTCGACTTTGACAAACTCTTGTACTGAAGGAGCACAGACTTCTTGAAAATACTTCTCTCGTTGAGATTGAATATTTTTTGATACAACTGCATTGACCAAACGTTCGTAAGCAGCCACGTGGTATTTTTCTTTGTGCATTCGTTTGTGTCGTGTTCTCTGCCTTGGTCTTAAATCTAAATGAAAAAAATAATAAAAAATAATTTTTTTAATACGAATAATGAAGATCATGTCAACCAATCAGATCGTGTACAAAGTGTAGCTTTATAGGAAAGCTTTTCTGGTAGCTGCTGATGGTAGTAAAGTAGTTAAAATTGTTTGCTTTGAAACGCCGCCTAGATTTATGTCAAACAGCTGAATTGCAAGATGAATAATATGACGAATAAAAATTATTTTCATTTTTTTTGGATGCTTTAATCAGAGGAGGAAAAGCGGACATCTGCCTGACGCGGAAGTCAGCAACTGAACATTGCGGCTAGTGGAGTGGAACCGAAACGCCTTTTTATTATTATTTTTTTCTTCAAAGCTTTGCTTGTCAACGGGCAACAGTCGAGGGATGCTTGAATTTTTGCTGCTTTGTGTTGTTAAGCAATTCATTTATCATTGTCATTTTGAAAGGGATATCATTGCTGTTGATCCGGGAAAGTTAAAATCACGCGTCATTGCTGGTCATTCATTATTTTATTTAAATTGATCAACTGGCCGCTGAAAGCACCATCAAAAAAAGCATATTTATGCTTTTGCTTGGAATCAAAAAAGAAAAGAAAACCATGTCTCATTTGATGTATTTAAATTCAAGTGAACGTTTGCAATTTAAAAATTGCCATTTTAAAAATTTGTTTACTTTGCTTGTGAGAATGGGAAAATAGCCCAATTTAAAAAGCAAATTAACGCTAGGACAAGGCAGACATTGGAAATAACTTTTTCAAAAAAAAAAGAACTTTTCGCAAACAATACATTACAGCACCAACTAAAAATAAATTGATAAATTTTACAAAATATATTTACTAAATATTTAAATTTCTTATTGTTTTGTCAAAAATAAAACTCTCCACTTGCAAATATTTTCTTACTTTTACAATTGTATAAAGTTGAATAATTCAAAATTTAAATAAGCTAAATAAATAATTTGAAACGAACTTATTTTGAAAATTGAAAAGTTTAAGCAGTTGAAATAAACAAATTTTTCCGTTTGCAAAGATGTTTTTCAAAATCTTTTGAGTTATTATAAATATGATAAATGATAATTGCCCACTTTGAAAATTTTTATAAGAGTATAGAATTTTCAATTCAAAAAGTAGATATTAAAAAAATATATGTATATGTGAAAAGATGAAAGTTGAATTTTAGCAAAACTTTGTTTAATGTGCAAAAAAAAATGTTGTTCAATACAACACAGTGGAAACATAAATTGACATCGAAGCTGTCATAGGAAGAGCAAGCGGTGATGATGTGTTCAATTTTTCGTCAAGTAAATTTTTAAACAGCTGCGTTTGTGAAAGAGTTAAGATGTATATATATATATATATATTCTCAATGTCGGCGAACGTGCAGCACTTGTGCTTCGAGCAAAATTCCATCAGTGCCCAGCCAGCACTTTGTTTAGGTCTTTGTTCACCTTTTTCACGAATTTCAATGAACAACCTTGTTTACAAATGCAATGCCAATAAAAGCATGTGTGCCTTTGTTATGAATAATTTTTACTTTGAAAAGTATGGAAGTTTAAAGTGTTGAATCTGATTGATATTCATAATTACTAGGAATTTATTTATTTATTATTTTTAATTTAACAAAGTTAATCGTTCCTGTATAAAATGTAGGAAAAAAAATCAAAAATTAATTCTTCATTCAATACAATTTTTTTTATAAATCTGAGAAACATCTGCAATTTTAAAGCAGATTGTTGAAGCAAAAATTGTTGTGAATGGAAAGAGAGAGCAAAAAAGCAAAAACAAAACAAAGCATCACTTTGATTATCATATTTGATATTGCATAGAAGAGCACAAACCTCTTCCGCCGAATGAATGAGAAGAAGAATGAGAAAAAGTTGAAATCAAATCCACTTACTCTATTTTAATGAAAATGTACAGAAAAAAATCCCACCACAGACACCTGATTGCGTAACATGCGATCTGAGGAATGTGCCGACGGCGGTGGAGCCATGCGTAGCGGTTGCTGCAAAAGTTGAAGATGTTGTGCTGCATTGTTCAAACAAACGAGAGCGTTGCATAAAAACTTTCGCTTCTCAAATTGCAAAAGCTGACAAAAGCTCTGGCAGCTGTTATCAATTGCTTTAATTTAACAATTTCAAAATTCGTCCGATTGTTTTATGAAAACAATGCGCCTTTCTGCCAACTCTAGTAATAATCTACTCAGAGACAACCTGAGAAGCAATAATTGAAAATTTAAACTACAAACTGAAATATTCTTACAAGCTGAAAAACAACAAAATATTCCACATTAAACGAACACTATTTTCTTTCAAGAAAATCATAATAGAAATTAATAACTAAGCCTGTGATTGTATAATACAACAGCAACAACAAATTCATTATATTTATTTAAAATAATGTTAATTTCATTACCACATTAATAAAATTTTGCCAAGTGATGCTTAGTGTGAAACTTTGACAAAAAAATATCCACAAAATAAAACCTCTGTTGATAATTCAGCTGTAAATAGATAATTGCACTGAGATGGAAAGGTCAGAGAAGTAATTCCAAAGGGAGCTCCTATGCAAGTTATTGAGTGTTGTTCAATTTTTATAAGGCACATAATTAGAAAGGAAGATGCATTCAGGACAAAGAAAACATTTTCTATTTTCGAAGCGAAATATACCAATTTACACACTTTTCTTAATTTAATCAGATACATTTATATTTAGTATTAAATTAAACAACATCTATGCTAAATCTGTCATGCTGATAAAATGTTTTGCAACATCAAGTTTCTTGCTTTTACAATTTTACGATTCAATTTAAAAACACTGATAAACTTAATAAATAAACAGATATTTTAATTTTTCTTACAAATTTCGACATGGTTTACAATGCTTGCAATACTGTTGCTGTGAAAGTGCAATTTTTGTTCATTTTTTTCCAGTTAGAAGCACAGCGCGTATTCTTATAGTATCTTATTGTAATTGTTGCGCTGAAGATGCCTTATGATAAAATATTTTGATATGAAAATGATTTAAAACTGTTTTCATTTCTGAAAAGTCATAAAATGCAATTTATAGGTCCATTATTGCTGTACTAATTTCTACAAGGGCAATAAATTTATGTTCTTTTTCCTAAGTGAACAATGATAACAAGTTCAAAACATACCACTGTCGAATTCGTCAGAACTTGATGAGTTTCCTTCTTCCATTGATCTTGTAAAGCTGCTTGAAAGCAGATCTAGACTTTTTCGACGTCGGTGACGCTTTCCGGCTCGTTGAGCAGTTTTCTTCTGCCTGATCGTTTCCGCTGATTCAGAACTACAGGTAGACGAATTATAACCGTCTGAATCTGGGCTGGATTTCAAACGTGCATTTGCTCTCTGCTCTGTTTCAACGAAACCATTGGCTAATGTTTTCGGTTCAATCTGTGTAGCAGATGGGCGTCGCACTGTCACGCTTCCAGTTTGATTAGCCCACATGCTAGTCAGAGCCCAGTAATGCGCATTCCAAGAATCAACTTTCGTCATCTGACGTCTGTGGGGTGGATCTGAATTACAAGCAGAAGGCGTTGCTAATTGTGCATTCATTCTGGACGTTCTTTCTGAAAAGATGCCTGGTCTTGATGGATTACTAGCTCGACGTGGGCTTGAAAATAACGGTTTGTTCTCAGGCAAGCTTGTAGGTGAGAGATTAGGAGCACTGGCAGAAGAAAGATTCGGAAACGAATTACGTTCAGTAGTTCTCAATTTATAAGCAAAAGCTTGCTTCTTTTCGTTGAGCTCTGAATCGCTGCTTTCCGGTTCTTTCTGTGTTTCTGTGAGGTTATTATTATAATTACACGTAGTCACCACCTCTTTCATCTTCAATTTTCAGTCTTTATCTTTTCAGTATCAAGAAAAGGGAACGGCCCATTTGCTTCTAAAATTAAAAAAAAACATACACACACATAAAGCTGTTTGCAAGTTGTTATCAGTATTAGTAAGATTATTGTTCTCAGATTGTATGAAATGAATGTCTTATTGTTGTACTGACGGAGCATAAACTGCTTCAGCATAGCTTGAGCGTATCACGCGCCCATTGAACGTCGATGTCATCCAACGCGCTATTGAGAGGATGGAACAAGCACGGCGCCGTAAGATTTCGTCAACACATCGCTGTGTTGATAAATAGCCAATGGTCAGTCAGCCAGCGTTAGTGATGCATGCATGCGCGTTTAACGTTGTTGAAGAAAACGCTGGCACGGCCACTGATTGCTGAATATGAGCGCGGAAAATTGACCTCTGTTTAAATTGATTGAAACGATTAACTACAATGTCGCAATCATCAATAATAATTGAAATTAAAACTTCTTCCAGAAAACGGCAAACAAGATAGGTGTAGATTTGAAAAGAATTTTTTTTTCTTCATATATGATAAATTTTATAATTATTTCATCAGGTAGTTAGTAATTTCATAACATTAAAAAGGAGCATTTGATTTTAAAAATTGATCAAACAAGTTTCGATATTTTTCATGAATAATTTATGAATAGAATCTTTAGTGATCATCAACAGCATCGCAACCAAGAATTAATTCTATTGTTTATATGATAATTTTATTATTTAAATTTATTTAAATCTTATACAATTTATTATTTATTCAGCTTTTCTATTGGGCTGCGTTAACGCAAAAAATATAAACATTAAATTTGCTGACAAAAAGCAGTTATTAATGCAACGATATTATGATAAATGTGTTCAGCATTTGTATGTAAATGTTTACGAGTTAGTATGTTTGTTAGTGTAAAATTTTTTGCTTTCTTCATAAACAGAAAAATGCCTTGAAAACTCTGTCGTAAATAAGCTGAACGTGATTGTTGGTTGAACCGTTCAAATGAGCATCCACTTTAATGAAGAACAATAACAGAAAGAGTTTCTGCAGTGCAGATTTTTGCATATCAATGTAGCTTGTGATCCAGATGCGATCCAACTGAAAGCAACAGAAGTACCCCGACGGGGAATTTTAAATTTGCACTCTAAATTCGCCAATAAATCATCATCATTGAGCGTCTGTTTGTGAAGAAAAAAAAATTGTTTCTCCAAAATAGAGGGGATGATGATCTTTAGCAAAATGAAAAGCACAACTGTTGATGCGGAAAAGCTCATTTGAACATTGCGACACAATGTCAAAGCAAAATAATGGATCATAACTGAGCAAAGTGAATGAAAATAAAAATATATTCAAGCCAGTGTGGCAGTTTGTCAAAATTTACCTACTCAAACTTGCGCGGCACTGCAAAATACGAGCAGTAACTGAAGCTTCGGGTGCGTGAAAAACTGCCTCGACTGGAATCCAATTGCGCATGGCATGACTTTGCAGAAAATTTGATCAAAAGTCAATTTTCACATATACTCTTTTACGTTTCAAGCCAAAATCAATAACATTTATAAAATATAGTTCATTCACCAATAAATTTCATTTTTCAACCTCAAACTTTATTTACACGAAACTATAAAATTGGTAACAAACATTACAGATTATATTTTATTAAAATTTTACATTCTAATGTTTATAATATTTTATTTTTTAGTTTAAAAATTGTTTTCCGATATATATATATATATATATCATTTCATCAGAATTAATGGTCTGTAATAAATAATCACGTCATGACGTGAACGATCGTTTATCAGCAAAGATTGTTTGCTTTGCATTGCTTTGCTATGGATAAATCGGAAATGTGATAAAGAGGGATGGATAGCTTAAAACTTTTGCAAAGCATGCAAAGCACATTATTAATCCATTCTCTCGATCATTTTCTCAGCTTAATAAACCTTGCAGATTGGCGTAATGACGTGAATTTTTCTTCCCAGCAGACGTAAACAGCCGCTTAAAATGCGTCAGTTTCTCTTAAGACAATGATAATGAGCCTTTTTTGATTGCAAAACGTTTGATTTTGTGATTTATTTATTTTGAAAATTATTTTTCATAATTTTATTTTGAAAAAGTACAAAGTAACTTTGTCAAGAAGAATACGGCTTAGCATTTGATTGTACACTCTTTAGCTACTATCAACGCAAACTAAAACTTATTAAATGTAAAAAAAGCTAGTTTGTTTAACCAATTGTATAAATAAATAAATAAATAAATATAAAAAAAAGTTCATAATTATATTACCAGTTTCTTTATTTTTCTCTTTCAAGACGGAAATATAAGCATGACAATGATTTTCAATATTGCAAAGGAAAAATGAAATTATAAATTAAATTGTACGTATGAAATCGACGCCCGTGATGAACCCTAGCACTTTGGGTGGCTAGATTTTTCCAGTCTAGCGATGCTTATGAAGCACCTCGTTTCCCCAATGGCAATAAACATTGGACGTTTAAATGAATCGGCATGTCACTTTTAGCAAATCTTGCACTCGCTTGCGTGCGTTGTGCCAAAGTCACATCATCTAACGAAAAGCAGCTGCTTTTCTAGCCATGCTCTCTTTCTTTCTGTGCAACTTGCTTGGCTTGCTAGCTTTTAAAATTTCATCTTCCTTCCCAGCAGTGTGTCTTCGGTTTCCGCTTGGTTGACGTTCGGATGCAGCAAACTTACAGCCAATTTCAATCATCTTACTTTCAATTCCAATTCAAGAATTTTGAAAAAGTAAATTCACTGAAAGAGATATAATTTTAAAATATCTCTATTTCGTGGTCAAAGTGAGATGAAATGTTTTAATTGATAAATATTGCGAAGGGTACATTTCGAAGTGCGGTATGAAAGCATTAACAACGGCTTATGCACATTCACATCCAATACTCCATTCTGGACTTTGAACGTTAATTAGCTGTCATTGAAAACTATTTTTAGCCGTCATTTTCGAAAGTAGCCGGAACTTAGCACCGAGGCTAGCAAATCAACCGTTGCAATAATCGTGAAGCGGAATTGACAATTTTTCACGGGTAAACTTTGTACAACGATGCGGGTGGTTGATTTGTTGGAATAAAATTTTTTCTATTTCAAAACCACCAACCACTGTTCAAGGTTGATTCCAATATTATCATTAGCTTGAATCAATCGAAACTGACGTATCGAGATTAAAAGAAAAAACTTTTTCTTTCATTGCTAAGATGCCTGTTTAATAAGTTGAATTTTTCATACAATTCGATGAGTTTTATTTTACTTATTGATTGCTTAACAAAAGTGACTTTTGGTCCGATAAATGGATAGGTTGCTGAGGCATCGAGCGCAGTTGCTTCAGACCAGTATTTTTCCTCTTCGAATTATTACGATATAAAACAATTTTGTCAATTATTCAACATAACGTCATCATTCATATAGTTTGCAGAAAACAAGTCTGCAGCACTACTTTTTGGATTCTACTTTTGATCAGTGCACAACAAAGTAAGATTGAAAAAAAAATTAATTGCAGTCATTTAAATTCATGAAGTGCAACCGATATTTTTTACTCTCAAAAAAAAGACTTTGAATAATAGATCAACGCAACTTTTCAAATTCAAATTGCATTGCACTTCGCCTCAAGTTAATTAACACTTACTACAGACAAATGTATTCAATCTTGTCCGATAATAATTTTGAATATAGCTTTCAGTGATTGTAAAATTTTCATGCTTAATTGAAATTGCATTTATTTTCAAGAAAGCAAAACGCATTTAAGCAAATAATAACATGCAAAGCGTTTCGCAATACATACCCTCCGTCGTTGTATATACTGTAATTTCGGAGTAGCATGTGAGTTTAATTGACCTTAATTTTCTCACATTGTTTGAGATACTGTAAACGAGATCCAATTTCAAATTACTTTTCAAGAAGGTCACTGATGTTATGATCGAAACGAAAATTTGCTCTCTTTCATGACGTTCTGTCCTTCAATTTTATTAGAAAGTTTCGATTTTCTGGCCGATTAGAAATTGTTGCGCTATTTAAAGCGCGGCTGGTCTTTCAAATTGAACACTATTTTCTGATAACGCACGTGTACACGGAAATGTACTTCTTTTTCTTCTCATTTTTCTACTCTTTTCAAATAAGCTAATCGAATAACTTGATTAAAAGCGGAGTAGGTGAAATGTTTGCTTGTCGCGTGACTATTCAACCTGGGTGCATCTTTTGTTTGTCGTTGTTCACTGGTTTTATTTACCATCTTTTGCTTTAGTCGTAAGTTGATGTTTGCCACTTGACTTTCGTACTTGTTTGCCAAGCGGTCGTTGCTTGAGCTTATTTAAAAATTTGCTAAAACTGATCATTTCGTTCAGTCGTTGTTCTTGACGTGCTGGTATTTGACGTTGAAATTCAACGTCTGTATTTTGCAATATTTTTTTTCAATTTTGCTTTTATCAACTTTACAGGCAAAATTGTTGGCGTGAAATTCTGGCAGTTGGTGAGAATTTTCATCCACGAGCTGAATAGTGCGTTTGCGGCAGAATATATTGTTCACCAGTTCCAAGCATGATTGACCGGTACGTTGTTTCAACAGTACTTTTGATTTTAACAATGAGATGATGCAAAAAGAAAATAGGTTCACCAGGCCAAGGTTGCATTTATGAATTGTAATTCAGCGTGGCATTTGCCACGACATTTTGTCATCATTGACCTTTTGCATTTTTTTTTATTAAGTCTCTTAGATGTTTATTCAAGTTCAGAGGCATTTTTTTCGGCATGTTAAACAAGCAATATTACTAGAACATTCGAAAAGTTTGGCTAAATTGGCATTTTACTAGATTATGTAGATGAGATTGTTTTGGCAATATAATTTTGATTTTTTAATCTTCAATCTTCACTGTCAGTTGAAATTGGGAGCTTTATTGTCATTGTAAAACTATTTTACAGAATATTTTAAAATATTGCTTTTTTTTTCATAATAACTTCAAGCTGTTGATCAAGTAACGGCATGAATGGTTGCGTGTTAAAGTATGATTGTTTCAGTTTTGAAAGTTGTCCAATTTGAGCACAATTATTTGAGAAGAAATTGAATTAAATTTTTCTTTATTTTTCATGTCAATTTCAAAATTGTTTGAACAAAAATTTATTGTCATATTTTTGCATATTTTGAAAGAATGAAACCTGACAATCGTTATAATCATACTATGAATTTGTCCTTGCGAAAAATTTGTTCAAATTTCATCATTGCGCGGTGTTGGTTTCCGGATTGGATAATTTTTTAAAAAAAATGCGTTGCTGCTCGGCATTTGAATGAAAATATTGTCAGATTATTTTTTGTATTTGCTGTTTATTTTGACGTTCGTTTTAGCAGTGGGATGTGCGGTCATGCGGTCGAAGGCCACAGTATGGCATCTGCTTTGGAACAGCAGTGCTTGTCCTCAGCGGTGTACAGTGTGTTATTTCGACCGCTGTTGGAGCGTTTTGAAATGCGAGATCCAAGTGCACTGCGCACGTTCCGAACGGCTTTGGTGCAAGCCGAACGTGAACAGGAAGGATTTCTGTGTTTGCTCATCAAGCATGTGCTTTCGAAATCTCAACTCGACGTCAGCTTACACGAAAGCCTGCTGCGCTTGCAGGGTACCGCTTGCAGTGATGATTTGAAGTTGACCAACGGCGGAGCGGTTGTGCAGGAAGTGGGACAACGGGCTACAGTTTTGCGCGCCATTTTGGCTCGTATTCCGAACGAGATTGGTGACCGGCGTACATTTTTGGAAACAATCAAAGAAATTGCCAACAGTATTAAAAAATTGTTGGATGCAATCAACAGTCTGATCCCGTTGTTGTCACCGGAACTGCAGCCACTTGTTGATCAACGCAAACGGGATTTTGTCAAGTTCAGCAAACGATTCAGCAACACTTTGAAAGAGTATTTCAAAGGCGAGCCTCCAGAATCTGTATTCAACAGCGCCAATCAACTTATTTGCCAAATTGTTTTGTTCGTGAAAATTATACGAGAGAATATTATACTTTAAGCAAGCATCTCTTTGTCTCTCTCTCTCCCCCAACCTCTGTCACTGCTGCTTCACGTGTTGATTATCTTTATTGTTGAATACTTATGGATTTTATTGTTATCAACAGCCGTGTCAATTTGTACGTTTGTTGTGCAAAATTTAGGTGCATGGAACAATGTGGAAACGTGCACAGTATGACCATGTTTGTCATTAAGTGTAGTTTTCTTTTGTATAAATAATTGTTTTCAAATTTTGAAATTTACAACCTTTTCAGCAAGGCGATTTACGTTATGACAATCTGCTGAAATGGATGATGAACGTCATTTAAAATCTTTCTTACAGAAGAGCTTTTTGTTCATTTATACTGCCGTTGTTCAACGAGCAAAGTGACATCTGATGTACAACGTCTGAATTGTTATTTGTACAATCAGTGCTGGAATAAATGTTCTTTTAAAAAATTATTGTAGTTTGAAAAAACGAAAATTGAGAAAAATATGAAAATCTTGACATCAAATGAAGTGGTAAAACAATTTTCACAGAAAATGAACAGAAAGGCGAGTGTTTGATTGAGATTTCAAAACTGAAAGCTGTGCTTCATTGCTAAGGATGCGTATTGTATCACAGCACTGACACGCTAATCATCTCTTGTTGTACGGAACACTGCCTCCATCAAGCCGTAGCTGGTGAACATGAACACATTCACGTAAGTATGCTGCACTTCATAAATCAGAATGGGTAGTTCAATCTGAAAACATCGACTAATTGAAAATAAAATTATACAGATTCTACATTAATTTGGTTACGTTTGAATTGAACAATAAATTTTTTTTAAAAATAATTCTTCAAAAATTTCAAATTTATTATTAAATTAAACAAAAAAAATTTTATTTATTTTCCAGTTGAATGTCGATAATAACAACGTGCAATACAACATGGAACATTATCATCATTTACAGTATGAATGATTTTGATGATAGACGTATGTGAATATTGCAGCTTGGGTGTTGGATTGATATCTGCGTTTTGAAAATGGCAAATCTTTCGCACGATTATGCTTCAAACCAGGATTTTGTGAAAGTGCGCCGCTTCGGTGACAAATTGACCGCGTACAATCACGGCGGCTCCAAAATGACCGACTCTACAATCTATCGGTGCTGGCATGTTTGATGCGTTGAAATTTCATTTTCAATGTGGTCTGTCTTTTTTTTGATTTAAGTATTGGAATCTACGGATGGCGAAAGCGGTGTCTGTATGCGATGATTTTGTTGCTGATTGTGCTGATTGTCGCCAACATCACAGTCACATTTTGGATAATGAGCATAATGGGTTTCACGTTGGTGAGTAGTGGGCATGTTGGTTGTTCAGTTTTCTATTATTTCTGACTTTGAACTGCACGAGTGAATGAACGATTTTTTTTAATTCTTCTTCTTATTATTTGTTTTTTTTTTGATTCATTTAACACGAGATGCATTTCAATTTTTCTTTTTCATTTTTCATTTCTGTTCAACAAAAAATATTCCCGTTATAATTGCGTTTGCCTTGTCTCCAACTAGTGGTTCGGTGTTTGAACTTGCTGAAGCAGGCAGCCGTTGACAACATCCGACGTTTAATAATTTTGTTTGAATGCACGAATTGATGACGTAGCCTAGAAGTTGGAAATGCAACTAAAACTGAAAGCTCAGGTAATTTGATCTACCAGCTGCAATTGGAATGTTAATTTGTTGCTGTTGCTGTTGTTCATGTTGTTTTTGATTATTAATCTGTTATTATAAATTTTACATGGAAATTTGTTTTTTTTTATTTAATTTTATTTTTTCAATATATATTAGATGTGGAATTTTTACTGCAGGTTTTTTTCTCTAGTTCAACAGAAATAAGTAAATAAATGAAGTTAGCACTAGTGAGCTTCTTGTTTCATCTCTTTTGAACTAAAATTCCGAGATATAAATATATAAATTAGATGATACGTTGCCAGAGCAGGCTTGCGTGTTTATTCTTTTTAGTGCAGTTATCAGATATTGACATTAATGAATGCGTCATCTGTCATTTCATTTGTAATATATTTCATGGGAGTAGTGATTGTCGTCAGATTAATTCAACTGATAAAATGAATTATAATCGTTTAGTTGATTAATAAAATAAACACTAGAGTTAATTTTTGCCCTTCATTAAGCAATTAGAAGAAGTTTTGAAAAGCAAAAAAAACATTTTGTTTTTTTTTTGTTTCTATTTAAATATATGAGGATCATTGTTAAGGATGGAATAGGCGGTATGCGAATATCGAAGGCGAAGATTGAAGTTACCGGCGAAGCAGAGTTTGTCAATGCGGTCTACTTGCAGAGACTTTCGTCCGCTTCCAAAGTGCCGATGTTCATTGAATCCGACAGAGCTGTCCAATTGACTGCCAGAGACAAAACGGGAAACATCAGCAGTCGGCTTGTTCTAAGTATGCAAAAAAAAACAAGTGAATCTTACTTTACGGTGTACTGTAATTTTTGTATCGTTTAGGTATAATTTTGCAAATTGTTCTCGATCGACCGTTGAAAAAGTTCAATTTTGGTTTTCTCGTTTCAATTTTATTTCCCAATTTCAGAAGACAATCAAATTCAAGCGATATGCGATCGCTTTGAAGTGGTGAACAGGGACGGCAAAGCGGTGTTTTCGGCCACGGAAAATGAAGTTGCGGTGCGAGTTGAAAATTTGCGCATCATCAGCGAAGGTGGTTCAGTGTTCGACGGTTCCATCCAGACGTCGGTCATCCGTCCCGAAGCGGACATGCCGTTGCTTTTGGAATCGCCCACCCGTGGCATGGAGGTTCGCGTGGCGCAGGACATGGAAATTCTCAGCAGAGCCGGAGATATCAAAGCCGAAGCGTTGCATAATGTCGTTTTCCAATCGGCCGAGGGCGAGGTTTGCTTTTGCTATTGCTGTATTATATTTTGTTGTATTGGTGCAGTGATGTTTTTTTTGCATTACTGCTCAGATTGTTCTAAGTTCGCCGAATATTTACGTGGATCGTTTGATGCGTGGCACTGAGAAGGGTCATATGCAATACCAGGTTTGCTTGTGCGAAAATGGTCGCCTGTTCTTGGCTCACAATGGAGTGGACTGTCGAGCTAGCAGTGATGTGTGCGGTTTCCGTTGACTTGATCAGTCAGTTTTGTTTAGTCGAAGCAAGCTAGTTGAAAATGTGATGAAGTTTTATCTGTTAATTTTGTTACTGTTTTGGTAGTGTTTTGCTGTTCACAATAGCTGCAAAAATGAAGAGAAAGAGCGAGAGAGGGGAGGCAGGGGGAGAGAGAAGCAAAGTAAAAATGTTAACCTGATCATCATTACTTTGTTGTTGTTGTTATTCTTCTATTTGGCTTTTCTAATTCCAATCTCCTTTTGTTTTTCATTTGCCATCAGCGTTAATGGATTTTATGCATAAATTATTTAAATTATTTTACAGCTTTCATGTGTTTTTTTTTCAATGTGAAAAATGCGAGCTACTACTCAAAGCAGGTAGGTGAAAGTTTATTTGATTTGATTTGTTATTGTTGCTGAGTAGAATTTAATAAAAATTTTAGATTTACATAACTGACGACTAGCTGTGGAGAGAGAGAGAGAGAGAGAAAAAAAATGATCAGTTCAGCAGAGTACCGTTGGTTGTTGAAGTTGCTCTGCTTTTCGACGGCGGTTCGATTCTTGTTGGTCACTTACAGTCAGTTGCAGGATTATTTTTTCGACGTCAAATTCACCGACGTGGACTACACGGTGATGTTGGACGCGGCGAAGCTGATGGCTCGCGGTCAATCTCCATACGAACGCCAAACTTACCGCTACACGCCAACTTTTGCTTGGCTCCTTTTGCCGGCCGTCCGGTGGCCTCTGTACGGCAAGTTGTTGTTCAACGCTTTCGACTTGCTAGCCGGCTTGGCGTCGATAATGTTGGCACTGTGGTCGAACTGGGGTCCGTCGCCTTTGGGTGTACTATTTTCGCTGGCCTTGTTCAACCCGTTCACGATGATCATCAGCAGTCGAGGCAACGCGGAATCGTTGGTCTCGTTTCTGGTCTTGTTCAGCTTGTTGCTGGTCGAAGTTGGCGGTCCGTTGGCTCGTTTGTGCGGTTCTCTGTTGCACGGCTTCTGTGTTCACGTGAAAATTTACCCGATCATCTATTTGCCGTCGGCTTGTTTGAAGCTCTACCAGGAGAAGCTGTACCAGAAGGACGACGAGGCTCGTCTCCCGGTTCGATTCGCGCGGGCACTTGTAGCCGCTGCCAGCTACGCATTCGGGGTGTTGGTCGGTTTTGCCGCTCCGACAGCACTGGCTTACCACAACTACGGCAGGCAGTATGCCGACGAGGCGTTGCTTTACCATCTTCGTCGAACCGATTACAAGTAATTTGAGCAAAATTGTCCATGTATTCGCTCGGTTGTTCTGGTATTGGATGTTTTCATCGTTGCACTTTTTGTCCAGGCACAATTTTTCGCCATTCTTCTTGCCATTGTACCTCAACGCCGACGACGACGACACCAACATCACCGCTTGGATCTCGTACGCGGCTTTTGTGCCCCAAGCGTTGATTGTTCTCTTTCTGGCGTTGAAATTTGCTCGCCAACTGCCGATCTGCTGGTTCATTTCCACACTGGCGTTCGTTGCCCATAACAAAGTTTGCACGTCGCAGTATTTCGTCTGGTATCTGGCATTCTTGCCAGTTGTGTGGAGTGGTTTCGACTGCGACCGCGGTCGGCCGGTTCAGCTGCTGCTCTGGTGGACTGCGGGCCAGGCGTTGTGGCTTTTGCCCGCTTATTGTTTAGAATTTCGGGGCTTCAACTTTTTCCTCCCAGTTTGGATCGCAAGCGTGTTGTTCTTTCTCATCAACGTGCACATCATCCGACGTGCAGTTGTTTCATTTCGTTGACACCGTGTGCATCTTTTAGTTTATTTAATTATTATTTTTTCTAAAATTAAAAAAGGACATCTAATCTTCAAATCATCACTTTGTTCATTGTTTGTTGTTGTTGATGATGATGATGACGACGACAACGCTGTTGCCCGAACGGTTGTTGTATTTTTCCGCTGAAATTTATGCTAATGAGGACTGTTTGTTCTTCTTCAAGGAAGATTTTGTCCAGCTTGTTGAATTTGCAGAGCGTGCGGTCAAATAAATGCTCGTGTTGGTCGGCTTGGGACTCGGCGGTGCGGACGATATCACCGTCAACGGTTTGAAAATGGTACAACGTTGCAGTGAAGTTTTCTACGAATCTTACACCTCCATCCAAGCGCACGGTTTTGATTTGAGCGTTCTGGTTGGTCTGAGAATGAGGCTTTTTCCTTTTAATTTGTTTGTCTATTTTTGTTCAGGAAAATGCATACAACAAGAAAATTACACTTTGCAATCGTGAGAAAATTGAAAACGACACAGGTGTGTAATTTGTGTGTATATTATATTTGGAAAAGAAGATCATATATGTATATATCAACTTTCAGATAGGATTTTGGATTTGGCCGAAAAAACCGACGTTTGTATTCTTGTGGTCGGCGACCCGTTCGGGTGAACAGTGAACATTGATTTGAAGTGTGATTTCACCAATAATAAACTAAACTGGTCACTGCATTACAACAGGGCTACTACCCATTGGAGCATTTGCCAGCAGGCGTTGTCGAGGAAAATTCCATTCCAAGTTGTGCACAACGCTTCAATCTTGACCGCCGTCGGATGCTGCGGATTGCAAGTATTTCAGCCAGATTGTTTGTTGTTCTTTTCTCTGTATTTCACTGTTGTGTATTTCAATATTTTTTAACATTCGCAGTTGTACAATTTTGGTCAGACGGTAACAGTGGTCAATTGGACAGACACGTGGAAACCGGACAGCTATTTCGACCGCATTGAAGCCAATCTCAGCTGCGGCGCTCACACGTTGTGCTTGATGGATTTGACCCTAGGCGAGCGGACAATTGAAGGCATCATGAGGTGAACACAAGTGTACAATGTGAAGAAGCGTGTCGTGGTGTGTGAACGTTGAACCAGTTGCATTTTTGCAGAAATAAACCAGAATACAAGCCACCGGCATTCATGTCCGCATCGGCGGCGGCAAAGCAGCTGTTGGCAATTATCGAGATGCGTCGTCAAAGTGGAAAAGTCACTTGTAAGCAAGCGTGCATTTTGTTCTTGTTGCTTGCATAATATCGTCTATGTGTGTGTGTGTTTTTATTTTAGTGTTGAAGGAAAGCAGTCGTTGTGTGGGTTTAGCTCGAATTGGATGGCCAGATCAGAAGATTGTTTGTCGCAGCTTGGCTGAGATGTCGACTACAGATCTCGGCGAGCCATTGCATTCTCTGGTCATTGTCGGATCAACTCATCCACTGGAAGAGGAAGCTCTGAGAATGTGGCAGTGAAACCAACAACAACAACAACAATATGAATAAAATTTATTGAAGACAACTTTTTATTTTATCACCACACCACAATGTGCTAAGCAGCAAAATGCAAATTGTCATTTCGACAATCTTTTTGTTTTGTCGAAAAACTACTTTTTTTTAATATCATATTTTAGTTTTTAAGTAATATGCAATATTGACGTGCACAATGTTCAACAGTTGTTAACTACGCAGATGCGTTTTTCGGTTTGATGCGGCGGACACTCAGACCGGCGGTCACTGCTTTTCGCCGAACGCTGACGCATCTGCACGCCGGTTCCACAGTTGGCTGAACACGCACTCCATTCTGACCAGTGACCAATGCGACAAACGATGGCTACAAAAAGATCTTTGCTCTTTTTCATCGAAATTTCAGGAAACAACGAGAGTAGAACGTACCGCAGGGTCTGAGACGACAACGAGCCTTTTCGACCAAATCCACTGGGCAAGGTTGACCACCGTTGCGCGCAGGTGTGACAACAGTTCTGACTCTTTCACGCCGTCCACGACCGCAGGTTTGAGAACATTCTGACCAATCTGACCATCCACTCACAACGCAATCGACCGGTCGTCCACTGTCCACTTTCGACATTTCGGGCAGCAACGAGACAATGTTGTTGTTGGCTTCTATAAAAAAATACACTACACACTTTCTCAAGAAATCAACCAACTGATTGGTGGTAAGTTTTCCACTCTTATTTTATATTATGTTAATTTGATTGTGTGTGTCAAAGAGAAATTATTCATTGTCATCATTGCAGTTGCAATTCAATTTTCACACACATTTCATTTACCAGTGTAATTGTAATTGATGTCTGAAGCATCCGCGCATGCGTTCTTGCATTGTTCTTCACTCTGAAGAAAATATGTGAACAGAAAGAAGAAGAATAGTAAGAACGAGAAAATATGCAAAAGAAAAAACAATTGCTTGTTTTTATCTATCTATTGTATACGTGGAAATTGTTTCGATTGCCTTTGCAACCGGTGAACGTGAAACGCATGCATGCTTTCTTGGTCGGGTTGAAATAGTAGCGTGGGAATGTTCCTTCGCATTGTCCTGGTTCCACTGGTTCGTTGCAAATTTCTAGAAAACACCAATTCCACTCTCGCTTTGCATGAGAAGCTGACTACAACAGCAAACTGTGAATGAAAATTGATCTCACCAGCTCCGTGCATTCGGAGAAAAGCTTCGCAACTTTGCACGTTGCAATTTTCCCGTTCCAGCAGTTGATGGTGTTCGCAGAACTTTTGATTTTCCGGATAATAAAGCAATCTGGTTCGTATTCGATTGCCTTCGTCACAAGAATGACTGCACGGACTCCATTCTGACCAATAGGTGGTTTGACAACGCGGATCCGGCTTCAGGTCGCAGTTCGGTCCGGCTGGTCCTAGGAGCAAGCAGCACATGGATTGAGTTAGTCAAGTTTGTTTGTGTTCCTTTTTACCAGTGCAGTTTTGATCTTCCGTAAGTCGAATGTGACACTGCTTTATGGCCATTGGATTCAAGTAGTTTCTCACCCTGGAACGGACGCCGTGACCGCAGTTCACGCTACAGGGTGTCCACTGGGCCCAGGTAGTTGCAGCGCAGAGGTCGTTGAAATTTTCCGAATCTGTTCACAGAAGTTGAGAAGGAGAAGAAAAAAGCAAAAATTGACAAATTCCTATATACATACCATCGCAGACACTGATGATCGCGTTGCAGAACTGTTTTTCGTTCATCTGTCTCGAACATCCCATCAGATGGGCTTTGATCGGATTCTTGTATACACGTGTTCGCATGCGTATTCCTTTACCGCAGGTAGCGCTGCACAACGACCACGGTGTCCATGAATTTACGGTGCACTCTTCTGAAAGAGAAAAAAAAATTCTTTTTTTTTTTGAAATCCAATATACAACAACAACACTTCACTGAAATGATGCACAAAAAGCAACAAACATCACGTACTGGTATTTTTGTTTTCAATATCTTCGCTAGTTTCCGTTTCAGCTCCAGCCGACCTCCACGCTAACACGTACTCGGATGGATCCTTGCACTCGGATGGATACACCTATTTTTGGTAATTGTTTTTTTTTCTCATTCATCACTGATTAATTTGGATGTGAAAAGAGTTGAACGCATACTTTCTCTTTGCGGAATGTCAACTTGGCAAACGGTGGCATCACATCAGAATTGGCATTGTAGAACGGTGATCGTGGATCGTTTGGTTCCGACGTGGTGATCGGTTTGATCGGTTCACGTGGAATTGAGGGACTGTTCGGCGACTAGAAGTGGAATTTTGCTTACGACTACAATTTTTGCTCACCTCCACACGACAGACAATCTTACCATGTAAGTGATGCCACTGTCCACGCCCGCATCCCACGGATAGAGGAATAAACTTTTCTCATTGATCCAGGAACAATTTTTCAAGCACAGATCCATCATCGACACGCCAACTACCCAATCTGGACTCGGACCGAGCATGCTCGCCAACGACACCAAATGGTGATATCTGCAACATATCAGTAAACAATGAAACAAAGATTAAAATTTTTTTCTATATCAAACAAAATTCAGCTTCACTTATCAACGTGAAACATGGCTCGAGTGGTTCCTTGGACGTCCGGAAACCAAAGTCCCCGTGCTTTCAAAATTGTACGCACTTCACTAGTCTGAACAACAGCAAGACAGATCATTTTCATTGTAGCTGAACTGAATTGGATTTATAATGTGTTTTGCTGACCTGTTCACGAATCTCTTGTTCGTATTTCTGGGTGTTGCCCCATTCGGCCAACTCTTTCAGTCCGTCACTTGCGTAACCATCGTAAGTCCACATCGTGTATCTGGGACTGTGACTGGCGCCGATGATGTCGCTGAAGTGAGTCAAATGCTCCACTAGAGCAGAAATTATGGTTACAGTGAAAGTGAACTTTTTGCAAATGTCGACGACACTGGGGTAAATCAACTTACAAGATGGATAATCTTTAGGGTGCGTGTTCCTGGACCACAGACCTTCGAACGTGACTTCATATTTGGCCTCGTCGCAAGCGCAGCATTCGTTTATGGAATTTTCACCGCCGGGTGCGGTGAAGCCGGCTGAAATAGGAGGCATGAAATGAAAAAGGCTAACATGATGAAAACAAAACATTTTTTTTACCACTTGCACAAAACGGTTTCGTCAAATCGTCATCGTCCATATACCAAATATTCGGATATTCCAGTACGGCTGCTTTGAAATGGACGCATCCTTCGTCTGACGGCGGCGCTTGCCATACAACCGAAGCGTTGGTTTTGGGAAAAAGTGACGAATGAGTGACCGCATGCCAACAGTCCGCTGACCAGCTTACATCTCGATCTTCTTTCACCTGCAAAAGAACTTTGAACTAGAACAATTATTGAACCATTCAATCGACTAGCTGTGCTTGCGTGGAAAAAGCCCAACGGCTGGCTGTTGTCGTTGGCAGAGACAGCGACCAGTGTAAATCCTCGAAACGTTTGTTCTGTATATCGCGTTTTCCATCCTTCTATGCTTACTAGAAAAATATTCTGTTGTCAATTTATTTTTAATTTGACAACCAATCTGCTTCAGCGTGAAACAATACATAATACGACATGTTGTTTTTTTTTGTATTCATACTCACTTCAGCTACGAACTAAACACTGTGCTTTGATGCCAAAGCTAAACATTATTATTATTATTATTATTATCATCATCATTATCATTATTAATTGCCTATAGTTATACTCAGTGTCGTTTCTATTGATAATTAAAATTACTCTCGGCGAGTGATAACGTAATGAAAGCATCGAAACCTGCTTCACTTGAAGCAACATCACACATTTAACGTCGTCACATTCCCAACATTGAAAATCCAACTTCTCAAGAAGTCATTAATATATATATACTTTGATATATGAAAAACAAAACATATTTTCACTGTTTTCTTTTTCATATTTTAACTCTATTAGGTAGATCAATTTTAGAATTATGATTTATTGTATTAGGAAAATGTTATTGTATTTATTGAAAAATTTCTCAACAACTGCTTGCTTATTTGCGCAGGACAAACGTAAAGCATTGTAAATGGCCACTCTTCTAAAACTATGCGGCATGATTCAGAACAGTTTTAATTACAGAAAAGATAGTTCTTTAAAAAAAATAAAGATTTTCAAGTATTATTTTGAATTATTACCTGTATATTTTTCACCAGGCACGTAACTGTTTACCGGTTGGGATGATTGATTTAGTGGATATGATCGAATAGTGATGTGAAATCCATTGTTGCCCGGGCTTTTTACAGCATCGTCATTTTTGATCGGTTTTCTGTTACAGTCAATACGCTTCGTTTGGGCTGTAGTGGTGATCGAAATTACAACAACTATCGTTAAACACAGGTTGAACATTGTTGAATATATGTGCATATAGGCGACCACTGCTCGACGAAGACACTTCTGCAAGAGTTAGCCCTATATCAAGGAAGCACAGTTTTTCAAGTCGACTTTCCGCAGGCGTGCTAATCAATTATATATAATAAATTTGATGTTGGCTGGGTGAAGCGATAGGCAGCTGTTGCAATGACAGATAAGCTTTTGCAGAGACAGAGAACAACGGCCAGGAGGTGCTTTTTGTTAGTTGTGGAAATTTTTAGCTTCTGAAACCAATTGCGATCATTTGTCAAATTCCATTGTGTACTACGATTTCATGACGATCGTTTCTGACAGCATTTTAATTTTTCCACTAATGTTGATAAAACATTTGCGTTAAAAGCAAATTAAAAAAAAAAAGAATAGAACAACAACAAATATATAATTTCCTTTCACTCGGCCAACTCTGTTGCACTTGAGCTATGATGAATAATGATGTGTATGATTTAGTGAGAAAACATTTTCTGAAACCCACGGATGCTTTTCATTCTTCAAAAATTCTTCAACTCATGTAAACACAATGGAGAAACTGCAAAACAAATTGCTTGCCATTTTCGCGTGTCATCATTTAATAAAAAGCAGTCATTAGTAAACAGACGAGAAATGTGTCTTTGAAATGCCCATTATATCCGGAAGTCCCTTTTTTTTTCATCAAGAAGCATTAAACGGCCGGCCGGCTATTCAATTTTCACTGCTTGTTGCATTTGAGAGTGCTATTCAGAAAGAAACATTTAAATCTTCTTTTTTTTTGTTTTATAGTCACATCTTTGTTGAGCGTTTAAATGGAAAATTCTTCCCAATTGTTTGAATATTTTGAATGATTGATATCACAAATTGAATCTTTCTTTTTCTTTTTTTTTTTGCTTAAGAACAATGCTGAAACAGTTACTTTTATTTGTCTTCTTTGATCAATATGAACAATCAATCAATTTCCTATACAGAACCGTATACAATGATTGTACGTTGCAACTTTTATAACAACGCAACAGTATAACAAATAATATGCAACAATGGATTTTGCATTCATCGCTCATGTGCAAAATGTTGCTTTAGCAGACGCTTTCAGTTCAAACAATTGCCAAAGCAATTGTAACAAAATGTCTCAGCAGAATTTTCACGCCTAATATTGAATTTTGAAATTTGAATTGTAAAATTTGCTTGCACAACGCGTGCAACAATTTCGATGCGCAAATTTTTTCAACAAAACTAATTGAACAATAATGATAAGCTCAGCAATAAGTGTGATAATTTCAATGTTGTCAGATTTAGTCAAAAATAAATTTGAAAATAATTTAAATTTCTACACTTCAACTGACTGGCATCATTACTGTGACCTAAATGTTTCAAAATTATTTTATTGCATCATTGATGAAATAAAATATTTATATTTAAAATTTTGTGGTAAAAATTGTTTGCATTTTAAAAAATTATTTTAAAGATTAATTAATTCAAATAAAAGTGTGTAATTGTTGTCGATGCAAAATTTCAAATTAAGTTGCACGTAGAAAGAGCATTGTAATTGTTAATAATTGAAAATTAAAAAACAATAAATTATTTTTGTTAAAATTTTCCAATTTTCAACAATTTTTCTTTTTTCGTGCAATAAAAATGAAATGAACATCACAGTACAGTACCCATTACAGTATTCTTTGTAAAGTAGGTTTGAAGAAGATTGAATTCAAACAGCAGTTTGTGAACGGTGGTCGGTTGTGTGCTGTGAAACGAAGTCGAATCATTTTCTACGATGAATTCCGTTCAAATTTATCCAACAAACGAAGTAAGTTCTGTTAACAGTTGTCTTCTTTAACTCTGACCGTTGGCAAAATTAACGCTTGCAATTTATTGTTGTCGTTGGAAGTTTCAAATTTACCTTAGTTTGCTTAGTTGTCCGGACAAGTTGACTATTCAAACAAGGCATAAATGACCTTGCTCAACGCTTTGCTAACCGTACTAGGAAGTTTAGAAATTGCCAGATGCGTCATTTTTTCAGCTGAATTTCGTTTTTTGTTGCAAATTTCTATTCTATCACATCGTTGTCGGCTTTTTTTTCCCGTTGAATTGAAGCTTTGTTTCGCTTTGTCATCTTGCCTGACCATGGCAGTGATACTCACATGGTTGTAGACTGTCACGAGGCGTTGGTTTTGTATTATTTTTGAAATTATTTGTCATGTAAGCGTGTTGAATCAGCGCGTTTGTTGTGCTCGTAAAACTGGACACCGTTATCTAGGCTAAGTTTGCTTGGCGGTCGAGTCGCTTTCATGCCTTTCCAATATATTCTTTCTTATTGCTTCTTATCGGTGCTTTTCTCTGTTTGCATTGATTGTATTGGGTCGTTGGAATGCTTGTTCGTTGGCCAATCTCTTATCGTATTTTGGATATTTTCTCATTCCATTATTATTATTATTATTATTCGCAACGTTATTCATCATTGACGTTTGAGCACTATTTCTGCCGTGGGCAAAATTGCACTTTCTCATCTTCCAGTGAACTAACTAACTGAACTAACTAGCGACGCGGTAGGATGAAACGAGCCGAAAGCCGATCTGCTGAGAAGCACTTCAACCGTTCCAGCGTTTCATTCAAAGTGCGTGCTTGTACTGTTTTTTGCTTTCTTCCTTGTTCTCTTTTCCTCTAATACATCAAGCAGTGTGCAATTGCTTTTCTTGGCTCGTTTGTAATTTTTAATTTTAATTTTCTCAAATCTGCTTGAAAAGTTGTTCAATTAGTCAGTCCTCTTGGTGGTGATGTTTTTTCATTCTTCCTTTGTCTCCAAGTGTAAATGCATTTTTCACTTGAACACATTTTACTTATTCAATTTCAAAACGTGCACAAGTGCTGCTTTTACTACCATCTGTTTGAGATGGGATTTTTTGAATTTTTCAAAATCCAGCTAACAAGAACAATATTATTCATTTGATTTGGTCATCTGGTTTGCACGTTCAATTTTTTATTTGTTCGCTTATATATTTCAGCTAGTAAGTAGTTCATTGTTTTAAGAAAGGCGAAACAAAAGACAAGATGAATATTATATATTTTTTATTTATTAACGCTAACTTACTGTTGAGAGAGAGAAGCGAATGAATAATAAATTGGTTGGTGTTTGTTTTTCATTCAACTATGTGTTTGAATATTGCAGGAATTCGGACGTCGCACCAAACCGTCCCATTATTTAGCTGAAAATAATCACATTTACAAACCTGGCATGGACACGCGAACAATAAGTCGACCATCCATATGCGAAGAACTTTCTTCATGTATATTTATCTATTTATTTATTTATTTATTCATTTTAAATTATAATTTTTTCTCTAGTGCATATGACATCCAATGTTCAGAGTCAGAAGGGTGGAAAAAAGTGGGAAAAAGGGGCGTCGGCAACTTATTCCGAACTGCGTGGCTTTGTTGGCTTTTCATATTTGCCGAACCAGGTTCATGGAAATGCGTTGAAAAAAGGTTTTGAATTTACCATCATGGTTGTCGGCGAAAGTGGCCTTGGCAAGTCCACTTTGCTCAACACACTGTTCATGGCTGACATCTATCCGCCTGAACGAAAGCCTAGATCCAAACACTTGCATGTAAGTGAAGAGCTGGATTTGTAGAAGTGAAATTGCATTTTTCTCTTTTCAGATTGAAGAAAGTGTTGTTCATTTGGTAGAGAATGGCGTCAAATTGGCATTGACAGTAGTCGACACACCTGGCTTTGGTGATGCTATAGACAATAACAACAGGTTGTTGATGCATTTTTAATTATGCATTTTGCATTTAATTTCTCTTTTGTTGTTGTTGTTGCTTTTAGCTGGAAGCCAATTGTGCAGTACATTGATCAACAGTATTTGAAATATTTCGAAGCAGAAACGAAAATCAACCGATCTGTCAATATTTCTGACCAACGTGTCCACTGTTGCTTGTATTTCATACCGCCTAACGGGGACGGGTAGTTGAGAATGTGGTTGTGCTTTTCAATGTTATTTTTTAAAAAAAGATTTTTTCTAGCCTCAAACCACTGGATATCCAAGTTTTGCAGAAACTTCACGATCGTGTGAACATCATTCCGATCATTGCTAAGGCGGACACGCTTCTTCCGGAAGAATGTCAACGCATGAAGGAAACTGTATGTTTCATTCTTATATATTCTAATTATGAAATAAAATGGAAAATTTTAAATTCAGATTTTGAATCAAATTGAAGAGAACGGCATTCAAATTTATGATTTTCCCGAAACCGAAGCCGGCCGTCCTGGTGAGCAGATGCTTTTCAAAGATCGACTTCCGTTTGCCGTTGTTGGCAGTTCAGATTTTTGCGAAATAAACGGCAAAAATGTTCGTTGTCGCAAATATCCGTGGGGTATTGTCGAAGGTGAGGAAACAAACGACTGTTTTTTTTTTCTGTTTTTCTTTCTGCATAATTTATTTCAACGTCTTTCACTTGTTTGTTTGTGTGTTGTAGTGGAAAATCCGGAACACAATGATTTTACATACTTGAAAAACAGTTTAATCAAGTGAGTTGTTTGTTTCAAAGGATGTTTGTTTTTCATCTGCACAATTTTGCAGAAGTTACATGCTGGATTTGGTGGATGTTACCAATTACGTGCATTATGAAAATTTTCGTTGTCGTCAGATGTTGAGCGCCTGCGATCATCACAACGCTAGCGAGTTGACAATGTAACGATGCAGTTTGTTTGTAAAATATAGAAGCAACTTTACTCGTGTAGTAACCGTTGTCATTCTAGGGATCCATTTACACAGATTGAAGAGGAAAGACGCCAACATCAACGCCATTTGGAAAAAATGGAAAGTGACATCAATCAAGTAAAGCAATTACAGATCAATTGATTGATATCATTTACAGAACTATTTGAACATCATTTCAGGTATTTGAACAGAAGATCAAAGAGAAGATGGAAAAATTGGCAAAATTAGAAGAAGAGGTTAGTGTGGCTTATTGTATAAATGGCATTCAAATCAACTCTGTCAGTGTTGCTATTTTGGTCAATTTTTTTGCTTTCAGCTAGCACGCAGAACGATGGACAACAGCCAACAGTTGGAACAGAAACGAGCCATGATTCAGGAGAAAATGAAAACCCTTGCGGACGATAAGTTCCGCTTCAAAGAGGAACATCCATCGTTCACGCATTCTGCCTCGGCCGACAGTTTGAAAGAGTAAGTGGGAAAAAAATATATATACATATTTTAATAATAATAAAACAGCTCAATTTCCGCACTGATTTCAGTCGATTGAGCTCGTACGCATCTCGCACGTTTCCAAATAGTTTCCGATTGTAAGTTGTTGCTTTCAAATTTTCACCCAGCAACATTCGCAACTGCAGCTCAGGGTCGTTGGTTATTTTATTTTTATTTTTTAATTTTTGCACAATTATGCCACGACGCACGAAATGATGGAAATTTTATTTTTATTTTTTGTGTTTGCTTTTCAACAAAATTATATAATTTTTGAATGATGTTTTAACATCTATTAAAAACATTGAATGTTATTAGTGAATCTCACACGACACTGGCAATTTATGTTTTGCGAATTTGTGCCGTTTTTGGTTTTTATTGTTTTATTTTAGAAAGAAGAAACGCCATTTATTGTTCAATTGAATGCGATTATTCATCTATTGTGCGCAGTCAACGCAGAAGCTATGTGCAAACAAACAATCAAATATTACAACCGGCTGGCCGCCCCCTGGCTATTGTATTGGTGCATTCATTAGTAGTGTGATTTCGTTTTTAAATATCTTTTCTATCTTCTGTTGCGCAGTCACTCTTATTTTATTTGATTTCATTTCATTTTCAAGCATACAGTATATCCATGTTTAAATGGCTCATTCATTCATTCACGCATGCTGTTTTACTTTTATTATTATTATGTAGTTTTTTTTCAATAAGAGAAAAAAACTGCATTTTACAAATAGGATGGAATAATTGGATTTACTTGAGGTAAAAATGAACAAAATATAATGCTCTATTTATAATGAAAAATTATGAATAAAAATTACAAACAAACAAACAAAAAACACGAAGTATCTCATTTACAGAATACATTGGCATGTCGTTACAGTATGAATTTTTAAAGTAAAAGGATTAAAAAGCTTGCAAGTGATCTTTCGTTCAAGTGTGAAGAACAAATTATTTGTTGATTACTATCAGCTCAATCAGTTGTTATTTTTACTTGTTGTTTGTATTATTTTGAAAAAACTGTTCACGAATTCGCTTGCTACTATTCCTAACCACTGATTGCTAGTGGTTATTTGAAATTGCACTGCGAATATGTAAAAAAATATATAATACCAATAATAAACCTGATCTTAATGATAAATTAATAAAAATTTGAACAATAATTTATTTTAAATTAATTTTTAAAGGTATTTTTTAACAATTTGTTTTTGTATTAATTTTTTAACAATTATACCTGCTTTTCAGTTTTCTCAGCAGCTTACTGTCACATAGTCTCCCACCAGAATTTTGTACTATTACAAATAATCGTGGGTCATACTTACAACATTCAAAAGTATTGTTATTAATCAGTTCGCACGAGTGAAATTGATAAAGTTTCTTCTGTTGAAAAGCTTGGAACGTAATTGAAATTGAACGTGAAAGGTAAGCGTATGAGGATGGTCAGGCGAGTCAAAAATCAACACAACGTTGAATGACACTATGAATCTCGACTAACATTTGATCTTATTTAATGCATAATTTGTTGCTGTTCTTTGTATATATGTTTTTTTTCATAACCATAGCTTGACCGGCACTGAAAGATGGCAACTGACTCTTCAGCAGATGAGCATAACAGCAAACCCGACGAGGACGACGATTGTTCCACTCCTGTTTCACTGCTTCCTCCAGTGCCTGCCGAGCATTTGAACTTTTTAGTTTGGAAGTTTTTCAAAGATTACGGTAAGAACTGTGCACATTTATTTTAAGCAAATTTATTCTGGCAAACATTGTAATTCAACTGTCCTGCCGTATGTGATCAATTTTCTCGAATGCACTTCAATAAGACGTGTTCAGTTCATTGTCTTATTCAGTATATCATTTTTCATGTATAGCAGTGAAAATTAAACCTCCAAATAGATCTGCTTGTCTATTGTTGAGCAACTGTAAGTTTGCGTTGCTCACTGCCATCGGTGCATATTCTACACTGTGACATATGAATTGACGGTGTGTTTAAATTTGCGTTTTTTTATCTTAAATTATCAGTTGAATATTTTTTGAGAAAGTTTTTTAAACAGTCAATATTGTCGTTTTTTTCGTGTTTTTACTGCTAGCTGGTTGATTTTTGATTTGATATACTTTCATCTCTGTGAATGAATATTTTTAAATCATTTCTCGTAGCTATTGCTTTCGAGCACGAGTTTGCATCTTACTGTGTATTGATGTTCTTTTTCAAAGATTGCTGAAAAATTGAAACGTTCATTTCATTCATTTGTGATTGCTATTTCAAACCGACATTGCAGTGTGGTATTCATTTTTCAGGCTATCATGTAACCGCAGAATTGTTTGCAGAAAATAATGCAGTGAAGGAAAATGCCGGCATAGAGGATTTGAACATTTGCAAAGGAAGTTTGAACAAACTTCTCGAGATGCTTCATTTTAAATCTGTTGTGGACGGAGATATTTCTCAGGTTGTGATCAGTATATATAAATGTGCAATGTAATTTTGTTATTTATATTACATGTTGAAAGTTTTTTTATTTAGGCTGGCAATTTATACGATTTAGTACCTGGTGAATGTTTTCTATCTGAATCAAGTTCATGTACTACTGAGACAAGTTCTTTTGAACACTGTCAATTTTGTAAAATGAAAACGTTATTTTCTGTTGTTTCATTTATTATTTATTCAACAATTCTATGTTGTTGTTTTTTGCTAGATCCCGAAGAGTCATTTAGAGAAGTCGAAGTGAAGTATATCATGCGCACAAACTATAACTACAGCATTTGCAGCTTGGATTGGAATCTTGAAGATTTACTACTTACAGGGTTTTTCTTTTCAACGTTACATTGTCATAAATTATTAATTTTTTTTCAACAGATCTGCTGACAAAATAGTGCGTTTGTGGAATTTTGAAGATAAAAAAGAAGAGGCAAAACACAGCTGCCGTGAGATGACTTCTTTTGGTGACGAAAATAATGACGTTAATTTGCCCGTCAGTAATGGCGTTATTTTGGTTTCGTGGAGTGTATGTTTCTGAATTTCCAGAGTAATGTTATTTGATTTGATTTGATTTGATTTTTTATTTCCATTTTAGCTACAGGGAGATTTGATTGCCGCTGCTGACAGTAGCGGAAAACTTCGAATCTGGAAAAAAGATGGTAAATGAAAATTATATTCTGTCCTGTAGCCTTGTCTTACTTGTTCGACATTGTATGAACTGAGGATCATACATTTTCAGGCAGTTTTATATTCAATTGCTTGAACGTTCCGGAAAACATTGTTGTAATGAAATGGAATGTCAACGGAAGGCAGTTGCTAACTGCTACTACAGACGGGGTGAGCAATTTTTCCTCTTTTCACAAAACTTTCTCTCTTATATTTTTTATGCAATTGTGTTGTATTTTTTAAAACTTGCTTTGCCAAAAGCATGGTTTTTCAGAGAATTGTTGAAATCTTTTAGTCTAGCTGAAATATATGTTCTAGATTATTTCGATTTGGTCTTCCAGCACGGGCAATTGCATTGCACGTTGCACGCCTTTTGAAGATGATATAACCGACGCTGATTGGAAAGACGACGCCACTTTCAGCGCTTGTTCTAAAGATGGAATGTTGTTTCATTGTTGTGTCACGGATGCAAATGCGAAGTCTCCGTTCAAGGGTCATGTAAATAGTATCAATATGATCAAATGGAATTCAACTGGCAATATGGCAGCTACTGGTTCCAGTGATATGATGGTTAAGGTATATTAAATTAGTTCTCTTTGCAAAGAAATTGTCTGTAAATTGATGTTGTATATTATATTTTGAAGGTCTGGCGATTTGGAAATGAGCGATGCATTGGTTGTTTGCGAGGACACACTGCCGAGGTGAACACGTTGGCTTGGCATAGTACTGATCCGGCAGTTTTGGCAAGGTACATGTGATTGATTGTTGTGTATTTTGCAATAATTTGCTTTTTTTCTTCTTTTTTATAATAAAATTTTTTTGCGGAGCTGAAAATGGCACAGTTTGTGTTTGGAATGCGATCAGAGCGGAAATATTGCACATGCTGCATGAGCACCTAGCATCTGTGCGCATACTTGCTTTCAGACCTGCGTCTGATATGCTAATCTCTTGTTCTACTGACACCGTGATTTGCTTGTGGAACGGGCGTGTAAATAAATATGACTTGTTGGATGCAAATTATGCATTGTTTTTTTGATCGATGTTCTGTTTATTCGAATAATTTTAGAATGGGAAACGGTTGAGAAAGATTGGCAATGGATACGGCGCCACGGTGAACGTCATAATGTGGAACCGAAGTGGTCAAAGAATAGCTGCTGGCAGGCAGGATGGAACGGTTATTTAATATTTTAATTTTACCCGACAAATTTATTGTGGTTTAATTTGATTTTTTTTTATTTATAGCTCGAAGTATTGGAAGTGAAGAATTTCTAGTTGTTTCTGTTTATTTCTTTCAAATCCTAGTCATATGGTATTGCCGTATTGTATTTATCATATCAACCGTTAATTCACCAATGCACGTTGTATTTATGATTATCGTATTGAAAATGTAAAGTACTGTTTTACGTGTTTGATATTGTTGAAGCGTGCATTTTATAAGTCAAACTAGTGTAAAGTAAATTATTTTAATTTAAATTTTTATTTACAAAGGTTTTTACAGTACACTGACGCTGCTTGTTGTGCAGTTAAGCAGTGTTGGTCATGACAAGTTTGGAAAATTGAAATTGGCATTCATTAATTGGTCGGCTTAATCGTCGACCTTGTCCGTCGACTCAACAAACAAGCAATCAGATCACAGTCTCCTGTTGAACGGTTGCGCAGAACAAGTGACGTATATCACTTGTTGTGCAATATAGAAATTGCCTCTTGAAAATTCACGGCGGTCACCATTGTTTTAAAGAAATGGGGGCAACTGGTTTATGAAATAGAAACTAAAGCTAACTGTAAGCTGATCAAGGTCGAAAGGACACACTGTTGTTGTAGAGGTTATGTAAAGATTCGAAGGAGAGAAATTGAGGCAAAAGCGAACATTATCAACGAACGAAGAAAAGAGTTGAAGAATAATAGACCCACTCCATTTAAAGAGAATAAACGCACTTTAGGTTCGGGTGGGATCACGTTCTCTTGGAGAGAACCTGTAAAAGTATATTTTAAAATTCGTACAGCTTGTACAGATCAACAACTGTGAATATGTGGTAAAAAGACAACAGCTCTGAACAAGCTTATCCATCAGCGATTGTAATTGACGAAATCGCATTCATCGAAACAAAAATGGCTTAACGTGGCTCAGGTGCATTTCCTAGTAAACCTAACCGCTAGTAATACTGACGTCCAAGAATGTCCAATATTCACACAACAGTTACAACATCACTTGTAGACTGGTCAGTTTGGACGTTTTCTGTTCCTGGCATATTGCTAGAGTAAAGCCATTGTATGATGTAGTTTATTTATTTATTTATTATTTTTTTGTTTGGTTTTGGAAACAAGCACAAATTCAAATTACAAAAGTTGATTGCCTAGTGTAGGGAACAAACACCTGGTAGTGTTATACTTTTCAAATGTTTGTTTCTCATTGTGAAATAAGTGTAAAATATTGTGAAAATTCATTAAAATGACAATAATAATTGTGTTTTGAAAAAAAACTCAAATGTATAATTTTCGATTTACTTCTTTCTGAAAAGCAGTACCTTACTGTAATTGTATTTGTACTTATTTTTTTTTATGAAAAATTGTACTGTATGTTTGTTTTATTTAGAAATTGCGAAGTTGACGAAAGTTGTTTTTATCTTCTTGAAAAGTGATATTTACTAATTAATTGATAAGTAGGTAGGTAAGTCGTTAAGTGGATAAATTTTGTAAAACTATTATACTCTATTATAACTCATTTTTCACAACGAACTTGTGTAAAATGGTACTTTTGTGGCTTTTTATTGGCAAGTTATTATGTTTTCTAGATGAAGCGCTCCGCAGTTAATTGTCTTTTTTCATTATTAAGATTTCAATTTTATTTGACTGTAGTCAATTTTACTGTAGTCTGTTAACTGTCGTATTGAACAGTAAGTGAAGTACACTTGCATAATCTTGTTAAGCCAATATGGAAACAGATGAAACGAGCGTTCCTGCACCAGTTGTTGTTCATTCTAGAAGGCGCATTCCTACATTACGGATGCCTTCACCAATTCGAATCGAAGATTTGCATTACATAGTCTGGCGTTTCTTGAAAGATACAGGTAAAGTGATTGAACTTCAAAGCATATAATTGCGTCGATGTTGTTTCATTTGTCGCGTACTTTTTCTTTACATTCAGGTGCTTAAGATTAAATTTTAATCAATTAATAACATTGTTAAAGTTGAAATGTTTTCTCTTTGATATTCTTTGTTTTCAATGATTCAAAAACGGTGAACATGGAATATTCAGTTGTTTTCAAATGTATTGTATTGAATATTATTGAATTTTACAAAAAAATTACATTTGTGATGTGATGTTAAAATATTTGAAATTGCACCAAGACAAGACTGTTTTTCTTATTCTGCCTAAGTGAAAGTGCGCTAATTAATAATAATAATAAATGTATGAGCGAGCATTCGCAAGTTCAAGATTATTTGTGTTAATAAGATAAAATTATGCTATTTATCTGCCGTTATGGATTCTTTTCTTGTATTTGCGTTTCATTTCCAGGGCAGCACAGAATTGCAAGCCAGTTTGAGTGTGAAAGTCAAGTGTTGTGTTCTATGCTTGATTCAGAACTTCCGTACGTTTGCTTCGGCAGTTTGGAGATACTTTTGGATGCGCTGTACAAAAAGTGTGTTCAAGACGGAGATATTGAAGAGGTTTGACTATGAAAATTGTTTTTTGTTTGCATAAATTTATTTCATGTGTTTAGTCTGGAAGTTTGTTGGAACTAGTGCCTGCTAGAGTGTATTATCCGTCTGAAATTGTCTTGTCGCCGGATACTGATTCGTCTGGAAGTGACAGTCCGTCTGATCATATGTTGCAAAGTAAGAAATCAGTCAGTTGGATGTTTTTTGGAGGTGAAACAATATTACAAGCAGATGTATTTTAGTTACAGGTGTGCGACCGATTAAGATCTGCAAATGGGGAATAAAAGTGTTGAAAATTTTGAGCAAGGTGGGCCATAATGCAGACGTTTCTAACTGTGCCTGGAATCCGAAAGAAGATTTCTTACTTACGGGGTTTTTGTTATTTTCTCTTGTTAACTTGACTGTGTGTGTGATTGATGCTTTACTCTTATTTAAACAGATCTGTGGACAAAGTAGTGCACTTGTGGAATTTGGAAAATGACGTTACCAGCATTGACGAAAACTGTATTTTGGCTTCTTTAGATTTAACGACTCTCCAAGTAACGGACTGTCGTCATCTGTTGCCAAATTTGACGTTTGTTGCATGGAGTGTAATGCAATTTTTAAATTTATTTACTTGTTGTTTTTTTTGTAACCCGTATGTTATGCATTATTTTGTAGCCCGATGGCGAGACCGCGGCCTCAGTGGGACTAGCTGGACAGTTTTGTATTTGGAAACGAGATGGTAATTAATCATTTTCTCTCATTACAGTTATTTATTTGGTTTACGGGTAAATTTGTGTCTGTCTGTGTGTGTGTGTGTGTGTGTGTGTGTGTGTGTGCTTCAATGTCATTGTCACGGTTTGATTTTGGTTTATTACAGGATCTTTTTTGTTCACTTGCACTCATCCCTCACATCCCATTTTACTATTGAAGTGGAGCACGGATGGAAAGCATTTGCTGACTGCAAGTTCCAATGGGGTCAGTATGCGTTTTATTTATCTAGGATACAAAATTTTACAAGAACATTGTAACGTAAAATGAAACAGATACAGAAGTGCAAAATGAAAAGCACCCTTTCTTCTAATATTAAGCAAATGTTATTGTTTTATTGATGATTTGTTAGTTTAATTTTGTTTCAACCATATTTATGGTTATTAAAAGGGAATACAAAGCAGCACGAGATGTTGGGCGAGATATGACCAAACGTGGCAAGAGAAGTCGATTTGCTTTATTGTAGGTGATAGTGATTTGGACTGCCAGTACAGGCGAGATGTACGCAGATTACGGACCATTTTCCACCAGCGTGACGGACGCGGATTGGAAGGATGACAGTACATTTAGCGTTTGCTTTGACAATGGAACACTTTTTCACTGCTCACCGACGGATCCGTTTGTGATGTCCACATTCGAAGGTCACCAAATGCGGGTGAACATGATCAGATGGGATCCCGCTGGCAAGTTGTTGGCAAGCTGTTCTGATGACCGACTAGTTAGGGTGAAGTTTTTGAAACAGTTTTCACTATTATGCTTTTTTTGTTTTTTATTTAATACATACATCTATTTTAATAATTCATTTTCAGATTTGGCGGCTGAACAGCCAGACGTATGATTTTTCATTGTGTGGTCACACTGCAGAAGTGGACGTGCTGTGCTGGCACGACACGGACAGGGCAATTTTGGCAAGGTTTTTGTTCAAATATGTTTTTTTTTGGGATTTAACTTTTAATTGCATATATATTTTCACAGCGGCTCTTCTGACCAGTCGGTTAGGGTGTGGAATGTATGCCGAGGCGAAAATTTGTACTTTTTCTGTTTTCACACTAGTCCAATATGTATGTTGGAATTCAGACCGGGCTCTGATATTCTTGCCTCCACTGGATTGGACAATAGGATAATGTTGTGGAACGTGAAAGTGCGTGCAACATCGGCATTTTATCGTTTTGTTTTATTGTTTTCTTTCATTAAATGATTATATTTATTAATATGAAAAAAAACTTTCAGGTTGGTGGGTTGTTAAAGGAGATTGAAAATGATGATCAAAAAAGAATCTACGACTTGGCATGGAATCGAAACGGAGAAAAACTTGCCATCGTAAAAGAGGACGGCTTGGTAAGCAACATTTATTATTGTTATTACTATTCTTTTTAATTTTCAAATTACACTGTATTATTTGAATATTTATTATTATTATTATTTTGAAAATCAATTAGATCGAAGTGTTTTACGTCGAATCAGATTAGTGAAATCTGCAGTACGCTATATGTGGGAATGGAATTTTACAACCACCAGGCGTCATTGAATATCGATCACTACGACAACAGGCGGCAATACCGCACGCACAACTCATCGCGTCATTTTCTCGCACCTTCTATGACGCTCATCACCACATGTTCAGTAGCAGTTTTCAAATCCTTCATATGAAATATTCACCACAGAAATACTGTTATTTATTGATATGTGAAAATAAAAGATTATACCGTCTGGTGAGGCTGCATACCGTGAAATTTCACTTTTATTTTTTCAGATGAGGGATTTTTCACAAAAACGTGCTTTGTAATTTTTAATAAATGGGAAAGTTGCCCATCTGTAAATTTCTAGAAGCGCAACTAGGATACATGATTTTCAGTATATGTAACGTTCTTGAATTTTTCAGTAATCTTGCATTCAAAATGAGCAGCCAGATGCAATATTTCACTAGTTTACGAAATACATTTTCCTTCACTTTCCTTCATTCCTTATTTCAACCAATCTGAAAAAAGTCGTTTCATAGCTGGTTCAAAAGTGAATGAAACATGGAATTTATTAGGTTCCTACGAATTTGTTTTTTATAACAATAAACTATATCGAATTAACATATTATTGCTGTTAAATATTCAGTAATACCTCATAATAAATACGTATGCGTAGCATGTCTTTTCTTTGTTGAAAAGCAAACATTTCATGTAATGCTACCTCCATTGTCATTATTACTATTCCCTGGGCTTTTCGATGATACACAATGAGCGACAATGTCACTTTACTTTCATAAAGCAACAATGATGGTACGCCACTCTGCGTCATTAGCCTTAGGAGTAGTAGTCGACGGTGAAAATAAATTACAAATGAAACGACATTAACCCAACTCACAATTCATGAAAAATTAATGAGTTCATGCATGGTATTTATTGAAATCTCTAGAAGCAACCACCTGTTAGTTCAGTAAAACAAATTCCATAGTTGTCAAAAAGCGCGACCAATTACAAAATGATTTCAGAATAGCTACCAACAACATAGTGACAATTAAAGGTATGTGAATTTTCCATATTCCGCAACAGATGATTTTTTGAGAAATTTTATAAAATTCCCGGTTTGGGCGTTTTACATTTATAGAACAGAAAAACTGGCATATTGCATGCAAATTCCGTTCCAATCTGATAATTAGAGCATAATTCTCATCTCTAAAGTGTAAT
>JYDO01000138.1:0-120395 GCA_001447755.1 Trichinella papuae | reverse complement strand
ATTTGTGAATTCTGTATGAAAAGTACCTCAATTATTGTGCCTATTATAATGAAAACCTACGCAAATACATAAATATACTAATGCCCATAAGGAAAATAGCTTTTAACATTAAATTTTTACCTGAATACAGTTTCTTCCACCTCCACTTTAGTTACGCACCGCCACCGACAACCGCACACCATCGAAATGACTTATTAACCATGCATACAACGCTTGCTTTTCTCTGATTGGTCTATTACTTTTTAACCTTCTTATCGGTGATTTGGCAATCGATTTACTGTATGTTACAGAATTTCGAATTATCAGTTACATTTCCATAATCCTGTTTTTCCAACAATATATTTTAAATTAATCTTACAATAATTTTACTGTTTTCCATACTTTAACTATGCTTTGAATTCTGTGTTTCCTTTCATAAGATGATAATGTGTAGTGCATATTACAAGTAACTCAGGTAAAATGCGACTTACCAAAATAGGTGCGTTCTAATCGTGTAGGCCACCTTCTTTTGTGCCACTGAAAATTATGACGCGTCATTCATTTCCAGGAAATGAAAATAAAGTAAAGAAAAAGAACCATATATGTATATACTCAAACATTTGCATTCATATTCACCGTTCAACGTTGTTCAAATAAACTAAAGAATATAAATAGGAAAATACTGTTTAATGCTTTTACTGTAGAGATTCATATAATTTTTTTCTTAAAATTTCAGTAAAATAACCTGCATTGTATTTAAATATGAATGAAGATGATGAATCTTAAGATATAAATGCTCTAAGGAAACTATCTATATTGTGTTAAGAATAAAAGATCAATTGGCCGTTTCATTTGATATTTTCTTTTGCAGTTTATCACGCGCTTTATTTGTTCATTTTCGGTAAATGAAATTATGCATATTCGGTCATATGAAATTATGCGAAAAATACATTTTCTGAACGGTACAAAAGAGCGTAGCACTTCCACTTGCCGCACCAGTTCAAAATGATATCTTTGCAGTATGCATTAAGTAAATAAATGTCTTCTTTTCTCTGATTGATCCATTGATTTCTAGCATTGCTTCCTATGATTGGGTAGTGAGCAAAGTTAACTATTATTTTTCATAAATTTGTTTTCATAAGTTCATAAGAAAAAGTTCAAGTCTCTTATTCAATGCCCACTTCTAAATGTTCACATCTAAGCTGCATTTATAAAACTGAATTTTGTAGTGCTTGACAAACGCCGATGTACAATTATTCATTGCATTTAAAATAAATTTACATTGAATTAATAAACTTTAATTTATTGTGACATAAAGTATTATTTTCATTACAGTGTTGCACATGATATTGTGAAATGTTACGTTGTGTTGCCACGTCCCAATTAGTAATGTCTTTTATCTGAATAATGACGATAAGCCTTTTTTCACTTTTAGTCTGTGAATAGTGTACTGTTTAAGATAGCTTCATGAAAACAATATGAATAACATTTTTTCAGAACATGCTATTTCTAGATGTACTGTATTTCAAATTTTACTCAATTTCCTTTTTAATTACAGTACGCATCTACACTGTTTTTTGAATGTACTGCTTTTACTATTGAACAAGAAAATTTCATTTAATGCGACACTTATGACTTTAACATCATTATGATTATTATAGAAACTTTATCAGTGCACTTTAGGAGCGTAAAAATTTCACAGTTAATCAGTTGCAAAATATAAAGTATAGAAAAAGAAAATGATTTTATTTTTGGTTTGTTATTAGAAATTGTTTGCTTAGTTCTACAGTAAAAATTAGGTTTCTATACAGAAATCAAGCTTACTGAAATTACTTCGACTGTAGATGATAAAACGAGCAAAGTTCAACTTGTATGCAATTTTTTTTTTTGCTCTTTTGTAGTGATAATTAAGGACAGTAGTTATTGTTGAGTGCAATTTTGATTCGCTTAACATACAATAAATGCTTGAAAAGGGACACAAATGATACAACCTTTGATTGTAAATCAGAAGATAATTTTTTGTGTCAGTTTTTTAAAGTAAAATAAATGTAAGACAAAGAAATTGTACATCACTAACGGAAAGCAATCATGAACATCAACTGAATGAGAGCATCGGATGCAAAGCATTTGTGAAAAAGCATAACATATAGTTTTGAAAAACTACAATCACGTATGGAGCGAAGAAAATTTAAATGAGGGAGTGACCATGAGTTAAGTAAATGAATAAATATTATAATTACCAATGGTGAATACTATAATTAAGCTGACTTACCATTTATTGGAAAGTTGATTTCCCAACATTCAGATTTTTGAGACTATCCAAATTTGCAAATTCAACGTTGAAATATGAAATGCAAGTAAAGGGCAGAATGTTGAGTTGAATAAATAAATATCTACAATGAAAAAAATGCTGCCAAGAAATGAAAACTACTTCAATATTTTCAATAAACTATACAGTGGCTGCGTAATGCAACAATAAAAAAAAGTACGAAAGTAATGAATGAGAGCAATTTGCAATTAAACGTTAAGCCAAGCAAGCTAATTTGGTTGAAAATGCCATTTTCAGACGATATTTAAAATTTGCATAATAAGCAGAATAAGACTGTGTGCGAGTAATGTTTTTGATCTAATAAAACTGTGCAGTAAAAATTAAACCTAGCTACGGCAGAGCATTAACTGATAATTTATACTTACATTTTAATAATAGAATGCATAGAAGAAAATGGCTTTACTTTAAGCTCATTTCACTTGAAACAAACAGTTCAGCTTCAATTGGTAACAAAAAATTTTATGCTTAACACACCTTTCAAAGCTAATTGGATAGTTCAATTTCTGTTGTCTGTTCTTCAACAAATTGCTTCAACAGATCTAAAAATAATTAGTCTTTTTAAAAATAATAATTTCCATTTCACATCAACAAATCTCTACTATAATCGAAGCTTTTATAGTTGAAATTGAAAAGCGCAGCATTGTGCAGCTGAAGTTCGTTTGACATTTGTTTTGTTGTGATGTATCAACCAATTTCACCAATTGAAATTGTAATTGCTTGTGAAAAGAAAAAACTGCTTGTATTCGATATTGATTCGATACTGAAACATCAATTTTGAAATAAAATACATCATTTCTGAATATTGAAGAGTCAACCAGCTTTAAGAAATCAATCAAATTAATACATGGATAAACATACTGCTCTGATTTGATCTTTTGACCACTGACAAAAAGTTTCTACGTCGGATGTTTTGCTGCTGCTTATGAAAAATTTCTATTGCTTGTTGTATAATTATTGTAGTTAGCCACTTGGCCAAATCTGGTCCGGATTGGTGGTTTTGCACAGTTTTGTAATTTTCATTTTCTATGCAAATTACAAATTAGAAGTAAAAGACACTTATATAAAGAATACTTTCTTATCAGCAAATTTTTTGGTGCACCAAAGGTAGTGGCTAGCTGAAATACAATCCGCTCTAAGCATTCAAACTATTTATAATTATATTGATAAGAAAAATTTATTTTGGATATTTAATTTGCTTCTTCCCAGCAGTTTTGACAGAATAAAGAATGATTTTTCTAACTTAATTCAGTACGCATGTCGCTTTTTGTGTTTGGTTTTCACCTTCCAATGTCTCCATATATCCGCCATCAAGCGAACGTTATGCTTATGCGTCAGTTTGGAATTATCATTGACCAACAGTGACTGTAAAAAAAAATATTGTTTCTTTCAGTTTCATTTAAGAATAATTTTTATTCAACCTTCCGCTTACTTGGCAATTGAATATTTGTTGAGGAATTTCCAATTCTCCACAAACTATCAAATTGACTTTGTCAAGCTGCTCCGAAGAAAGTGGTGTTCTCAAGTGTATCGTCTGGTCGTCCGTATCCACGTAAGAAACAATACCTTCAACAAATTGTATTATTAAACTTTTTCCAAATTAAAAATCTATTCAACAAACCAAATCCAATGCACAATGGAACTGCTCCTGGAGGCGCAACTGCTGGCAAAGATTCATCGTTGCAATAGTGCTGTTCACAAGGATCTTCAGCATTGTGATCGCTCAAATGACACAATCCAACCACACTTGCTTTCAACAAGCACATTATAAATTTCCCATCAACATTGGCATGTGCAACAGCAATGAAACATTTCTTCCATTGAAGGTGCACAGTTGGAGCGTTAAAAAAATTAATCCATTCTTTGTAATTGTGGGCAAAATAATTGCAAATTGAATGCGAGCGAAGCAGTTTCTTGTCTAATGTTTGCCTACAAATAAAAGAACAACATCATTTTATCAATCATATTTTGAATGAATATTGAAATTTCTTCAACTTCATTCTTATCATCATTTAAACTTACAAGACTCTCAAATGCGATGTTCCAACAAATTTGATTTGCGTTCGTTGCTCCAAAGCCAACCTGGCCACTCTGCTAGCAGCCGCTTCGCTCATTTGAATGTTGCAATTTTCAAAGAAAAATATTTTATCCGGTTTCAATGAATCAACAATGCTCAACAATATGTCCAAACCTAGGCCTGAAAAAAATAAACACTTATTTCAATAATTTATGTTGAAAAAATAAACGGCAAACCAAATTGTACCGCTTATCCAACCGTTGCTGTTGATCAACAGTACACCGTCTTCTGTAATTTTCAGGTATTCTTCATAAAGCCTGTTAATTAATTGCAGGTAAATTTCCGGTCTATTAGATGGCGAAATTTCTCCATAAAAATAACAACTACAATTAATATACTGCAATATCAGTCATCAATATCATCATCATAAAATAATTTACATTTCACATTTATTCATTCGTTTCAGATTCACGCCGTACAAAGGTTCATCCAACTTTGTCAGCGATATACAACCAGGAAGTGTCATTTCGCTTTGACCAAGATCCAAATCCAACAAATATGTCTTCACTCGTCTTAACAAGTCAGATGTTTGTAAAATTTAAATTAAAAAAAAACAAAACAAAATATACCTTGAAAGAAGACGATTGGCAAAGTATTTCAAACGTGTAGACTTCCCTGAAGCAATGTGCCCGCAGAACAAAATGCTGTAACGTTTCGATTTCGCAAATCGCTGTGTTTGTGATGTTGCTTCGTCAAACAATACTGCTTCTTTGCTGGTTAAAGAAAATGCATGCAACTTGGTTTTTTTAGTTACCAAAAAAATTCCTGGGATAAGCGCATGTTTTTCAGAAATAGTTGAACAATTGTTTCTTATTGTGCAATTCTGCGGTTCAATCATGCTCATCCGTTCGAAGCTGGTTCCCAATGGTAAAGGCAACTGAACGCATCTTATGATCAAAACTGCAGCCGCACTGCGAATTTTTTTCATCATTGCCTTTGTGATCAGTGGTTTCAAAACATTCACATAACAGAATTCGATAAATTCATGTGTCTTGACTTTGCTTTCATTAATTGTTCGCTTTCCTGTGTTGAAACTAATCAAAGGACTTCCGTAATAAGAAGAAAATACATGCTGAAATTTCGGAGGAATAGATGCTTCCAATTCAAAACCAAAAACATGACAGCTACCAAGCAATAATGCAAATTCAACACTACCACTGAATGCAAGTTGTTGTTTAGTTTTCAAAAGAAGCAGACTGCAAACTTTTCTTTGAAAAAATTTATCACTATTCCACTGAATTTCCACTAATCTTAAAATAAAATTAAAACGCTATAAAATTTTAAACAAACACTTTCTCACATAACAGCTTACTCATGAGAACAATTGGGAAAAACGACTTCTTCATTTTTTACCCGTACTTTTTTCATGCTAGTCTTAAACCTAAAGCAGAAAAGTGCATTTGTACAATAGGTGCGAAACGTTTTCACTTATGAACTTCAATAAAACATTACAGCACTGAGCACTTCTTTAATATGAAAAAAAAATTTGAATACAAATTGAAAAAAAAAATTTGAATAAAAATACTCTTTCAACAAATTCTTCCGCATTACTTCTACATCATGCGGGGTGCGTAATCTTCCATTTTCACTTTCTGAACAGTTCATCTAAAAAATAATAAAACATTTCGACAATCTTTGATTGACTGTTATTATTAGAATGAATTTTTCGTTTACTGAAATAATCAAATGCAAAACAGTCAACATTTACAGTCAGTTCAGTTAAAGATGTTCTAAAACGTGCATTTTACACAGATACAACGCTTGTAAGCTAATTGATTCTGTAAGTAACTTAATATCAATTCACGAAATTAAAACAGTCAATTCTAACACAGCATGCATTTTGTTAAAGTATCAAATCAAACCAAGCAAAAGTTAAAATATAAAACGCAATATAATAATTTTATAAATACAAGACACATACTAACGCTCTCGTAGAACAATAAAATATGTTAATATGTGTAAACAGTTCGACTGAGAAAGCAAAAAGGAAAATTCTAATAACCAAACACTAATGCTATCTAACAATACGTGTTCAAAACACAACATACCGATACTTATTATTTTCCGCAATCTGGTACTTCAAATGCTCACTTGGCCAAAGTAAATAACACTGAGCAAGCAAAAATACTGATGCAGGTAAAATGCTTGCACTTCTGTCATTTAGTGACGGTAGCTTTCGAACAAACTTACAACTTGGTACTGTAGAAAAAAATTGTACGTCAAGTAATCAAATTATTATGAAGTAAATTCCGCTTTTTAAATATTTAATAATTTAAATACTTTTTTTAATACGCTAAAATCGCCATCAAGCTGTGAATTTGATTATTATAAATGTTTTCAACTTCATGCATACTGTAGCTCCACACTAGAGCACGTGTATTATGTATATATATATACATAATTATTGTGATTCAACAGAATTTAAGTGAAACATTACTTTTAGATGGGTTTTAGTTTGAAAAAATTAAAAACATCCAACTCAGTTTAACAATGATTAACGTGATTCCAAAATAAGATTGACTACTGAGAATGAATTGCAAGACAAAAATGTGGTTATTTTACTTGAATGAGACGATTATTATTTAATAGAAACCAGAGCATTGTGAATAACTAATTTCACTTTGTGCAAATTGTGAACTGAAATCTATCTGCATGCTTATGATGTGAAGAGAAGTTTAAAGTAAATTTATGTCATATCATTTGCATAAATAAATTGTAAAAATGCTCAGAAGTTCATTCATTACAATAAAATAGAGCTAAACGTTTTTACAGTATGAAAATTCAATTTGAAATGAAAATAATTTTTATTCGTATCCATTATTATTATATGAAATGATTGTAACAGGAATCAAAATGAAAAGAAACTTCCGTTCCTCATGCTGAAAAGCACAAATGAATAGAAATAGCATTTAACCAACAAAATAAAAAGGAACAAAAACAAACCGAAAAAGAGAAGGTGTGCTTTCAAGCAGGGCGTTTGAAATGACGAGCCAAAACTAGGATGGTATTTTTCAAATTCTCTCGCTTTGATGCTCCTGAACTGAGCTCAAAACATTTCAATGACTCCTCAAGAAACTGGTGAACATTGAACGACTTTTGCACAGCATACCGGATAAAACACTCGGTATAATGCAACAAATAGACCCCACAGTCGCTTAAATTTTTCTGTTTAGGAACCCGAACTATTTTGTAGGGCAGTTCATTATCTCCAAGCTTAATATCTGGCACATTTAACCGAATACCAAGCTCACGAGAAAAGGAATGACGCAGTTCTACTAGTATGCGCTTGTTTATGCTCCAATGCAAAGAGTCGACGTATAGCATAAACGGTGAGCAATCGGCATCAACACGACCATTCAATGCTGCCGCCATATTATTCATGTAACAAAGAATTACCAATGTCCAGTGATAATTGTGGCACACTGGTATAACAATGAACTTCTTTTCAAAAACATTCAAACGTCTAAGAACGCAATGATCTCTTCCACGTTTTATCGATTCCAAGAATGAAGCTGGCAAAAAACAAAAATCATAATTTTTATAATCATTCAAAAGTTCCAACAGCAACACCATAAAAAAGTCGACAACTTCATCGTTCAGCCAGTTATCAAAGAGCAAACATGTCAAATGTTCTTCATACAAAGTGATGCAATCGACATCGTTATATCGAATGGCCAAACGCTGGCCAGTTTCAGTAGTTTGATTTCTACCATCGACTCTTTGCCGTTGCTGTTGTCTGGTTGGGCTAGCTTGAAGCGCCGCTTCAACAACATCCGGATAGCATTCGATTTTGCTGAGTAAACGTTTGCTTATCATGAAATTTAATTTTTTATCTTCACCGACTAAATTGATATAAATAAATCATATAAATAAATAATAAAAACACAAATACAAATACAAATACAAATACAAAAGAAGAAAACATTCCAACTTTTTAAAATTTAACTTGTCCAAAACTTTCACTATGCATTTTCTCCAATTATACTTAATCTTTACTTATCAAAAATTCAATAAAAACCAGCAAATTGAACCAAATTTTTACCAATAATATAATAATAAATAACTTTAATTTATACTGTTTTGAGAACCTTCAACACTTACAGCTAAAATGACATTAATGAAACAAAAAGTAAACACTAGAGAGAATTAGTATTATTCACATTCGATTAAAAAAGAATTATTTTAAATTACCTGTTAAAGAAATATTAATAAGTTAGGGAGAAAACAAACACTTTAACCAAAAGAAATCAATTCACGCAAATTTTCAAACTTTCAATTTGAAAGTTATCGCATACAAAATTTAAATCTAAAAAATGCAAGGACTAATGATTATCAGCATTAAATGGATTGAATTTGAGTACCTTACAGTCATAAAATATATTATGTTAAAATTCGCAATAAAACATGATGTCTGTCAGATTTCAACTTAAAACCACAAACTATATTATAGCAAAGCTTAGAATCAGGAACAATATTTTAAAAAAACTCAAGTCAGAAAGCAATTAAAACAATAAAAATACATATAGCTCAGCTATCGACAGCATTCCTGTTTTACAATACTTTACACATTGCATAGACAAGTTAATATAAAATAACATTGGTTGGGAAAAAGATCATTACATACCTAACTCAACAGCACCGAAATCGCCGGCTATCTTTGTCATAAGAGAAAACAGAAACTTAACAAAATTACATAGATCATTAATTTCATACTGTAAAGAAAAATGTAGGTATAACAAAACCTATTTTAACTTACAGAAATGTTTACCTTTACAAAATAAAATATTTTGACTAATTAAACTGCAAAATAATTCTAAAAACTTTATTATGATTCAATAAATACATCACCACATATACTGATGCTTGTAGCAAGTGCGTTAAAATTCAAATGTGCCAAGAAAGATTTGAATTACCATTTAATTTACCAAAAACAAAGCTTCCATAAAAATAGGAATACACGCTCATAACTGGTGGAATATGTAAAAAATAAAGAGAAATTAAAATATAATCATTACAAATGTAGTAAACAAAGAAAAAATTTGTATCTGAAAAAATTGTTATTCTGTGACCTTGATCTAATTAATGATACTCAAGTTCAAGTTCAAAATTTTTGAACAATTGCGATTTGTTGTTTTATACAGTTATCGTTATTTTCCGCATCTAATTCCAAAAGAATTTATGTATTTTTAACTTCGTTTCACTGTGAAATCATCTTTTCATCGCTTAATCATCGTTTTTTTCACTTGGCATAAATGTTTGATTTCTAAATTTAATTAATTAAATTACAACAGTACTGCATTCGAAAGAGGGAACAGTGGTTATGATAATTTCGGTTCAGACAGTTGATTCATTGGTTATTTGATCTTCGTTCTTTGATTGAAGACTCAGCCATATGCCCATTCGTCGACGAGATTCTTCCCTCTTTTCCAAATATAGTACACCTATAATTGCAGATATCGTAAAACATGTGCAAGCTGCGAGGAAATATTTTCCCCAAAGTCTTTGCGACATCATTTCCAGTTTGATTTTAACGATTTCGAATTATACTAAAAAAAATACATATATAAAATAATAAAGGGGTAAATAACTTCATCCATCAAACCTGCAAAAATTTTTAACAAATTCCACGAACACAATGTTTAAAAAGATATTTTTATCTTAATCAGTAGCCAAAGAAAACAAAATGGAAAAACATGTTTACTTTTAGCAATTTACTTATTGCTAAAAATTATGCATTTTGTTTTATCTTATTGGTTCCAATTCCAAAACCAATAAAAAGCTTAGCTGATAAAATTTAAGCACCCGGATTTGATGAAAATAGCCATGATAATGATGGTAAAAAGCAGTAGAATATTACATTTCAGTAGATAATTTTTTAAATGTAAATGGCTGCGCTTTGCACGACTCCGCCAGCTAAATTATTCACGATACAAGCAGTCAATCGCAGATAATAAATCTAATGAGGAGTACCTTGGATGAAGATCAAGTTCGACAAAACACATGGAATGGGATGAAATGAAATGCAATGACAGACTGCATTTCTTCAATTGTACGAAGTATTATCGCTTTAATAAAAATTTCACAAAATAACATCTGAACTTATTCGCGTGTTGGAATCTTTCGACAGCAGACGAATGGCCATTCGACTGGACATTCGCAAACAACGAGGACAAATGCCGTTGTTTTTATCAAAGCAGGATCTGTGTAATAAATTTGTTTTATTGTATACAAAAAATGCCAATATTGAAATGAAATAAAATAAATGAAACTAAAAATAATTACTTGTGATATATCCAAGAACACTGACCGCATTTGCCAACTGAACGATCGAAAGGGAAAAGAATTTCACTGTTGTCGCACAGTTCACAGACGTAACCATTTCCCTGGCATATCTGAAATCATTATTATTACTCATTACTGCATACACGCATACAACTATATATAATTGAAAATCAAATTCTAACGCTGCATTCATTTTTGATATGTTTTTCGAAAATTTCCAACGCTTGCATTAAACGAGACTCCAGCACTGTTTCATTGATGTCAATAAGATCGCGGATGGAATAAACATCCAGTGCTTCCATAAAATGAGCATATGGACGCAGATGAGTCATCAAACATTGACTAGCCGCCTCTCGACAATACATTACATATGGTTTCATGAGAAGAAGCCGAGCACGCAAACTCTAAGAAAAAAACAAAAAATCAAATCAAAAAGTAAACACTTTTAAATGAATCATATAAAAAAGAGAAAAGCACAACATGCATCCTCTTTGTATACAATACAATACTTTAATTTTCTGCAACTGAGGTATATTTTTAAACAAACATGAATTCATCGCTTCCAAACGAAGAATTGGTCGTTTTTGCATAAGTCGTAAAAACTGCCTGCTGCAACGAGAAACCTAAAAAAAAAACAAAAAGTAAAAGAAAATTCAAAAATTGAGTTCAATAATTATTTGTACCGTATATTTGGTGAAATCCCAATTATGAATAACCCGTGCTGGAATCACCATTTCATCATTCCAATGACAAACACTGCAAAAGTAGAAACCTGAATAATGACAAAGCCGTGCCGTTTGACTGGCTTCCACCATCAAGCCTAAATATAAAACATTGCAACTATAACAATATATATATAATGTATAAAGAATAGAAAATAATAAAGCATCGATTCGATTATTTAAATCAAGTCTTCATCATCTACATCTGACATACTAGAATCTATCGACACTTCGGTTTTGCAGTCAGCGCATTGGAAATTTTGCATAGCTAAACCACGCTCTGGGCAAATTTCCAATTCGAACACAGGATTTTCGTTAACCTAAGCAAAAGTGATATATATATATATACTGCTGAATCAAAGCCATCAAATGCGTACTGTCAAACTGGCGCATTGTCTCTTCACTGACTTTACACATTTCACGTGAACATAAAAACCGCAAAGGCGACAAAAATACCAAGGCTGCAAAAAAGCCCAAATCAAGCCACCGCAACATTCACAATATCGCCGTTCTAAAATTGTTCTGCTGGGCGTTTTGAATTGATGTCCCATAACGGTGGCGTCGAATTTTGAATCTTGCGTTAAGCCATCCTGAATAATTATTAAATCAGAATTGACGAATGAGAAGAAGAAAAAAAAACGCATCTCATACAACTGATAATAAATACCTTGAGTTCGTGTAATTTCTGACGCAGTTCGATCAACCTGCGCACCAGCTCTCTTCTTATTGCAGACATGGGAGCCGTTTGAAGTACCAGATCTTTGCATTTTGCTATTGCGCTTGTCAATTCTTCCACAGAAACTCCACTGAGTGTTGTCTGAAGAAAAAATCAAATTAAAACCAAACAATTATACAATTAATTATCTATCTATTGTAAAAATTAAAGTTCTTTCTTTTTTTTAATTACCAACATAGTAGCCCAGAAACGATCGCTGGGCACAACTTCTGCGCTCGGTACACTGTCCACCTCAGGTTGCATCAACTGCGTGAGAATCATCAAAATTAACATACAAAATAGTAAATTCAAAAATACATTCACCGTCAAATCGGTGTGCAGATTTGCATTCAGTAAATCTGTATCATAAGAGAGAGAAAAAAATCTGCTTTTACTAACAGCTTCTAAGTAAGAGAATAAATTTTCTTTTTTTTTCTCAAATAAAGCTTCTGTTCAACGGGACTAGAAGAAAAGACAAAGAAAAAGCCTGCTTGTTTTTAAAGCCAGAATGAAAATAAGAAAAGAGAAACAAAACAGCACCGACATAAGTACCACATCAATAATTACAAAGAAAACATCACTAACATACTATAAATAAAAGGAGAACAAAATAAGTAAAATAAACAACAATAAATAAATAAATAAATAAAATACATACACATGAATGCATAGGAAAAAAATGTATGCAAAACAATGGAGAAAAGGCTCTTTTCTTAAATAATTCTAAATGGTAGAGAATCGTCGTCATTCAGATGAGAATGCAATATTTCCACTGCTTCGTAAACGCATCAACAATTCTGTTGAACTATTTCATGAAGTGCTATCGAACAACAAACAGCACAGCAACACAAAGTAGAACTAGTAATAGTGAAGCCTGCGACGAACAGCCGCTACAGTGTGCAAATGGATCCTGAAAATCATTTATAAATAAAGACCGTTTTCCTTTGAATTATTATTTCAAAACACATTTAATGTTCACTACTCACATCATCTTCCATTGCTTGACAAGCGCTAGGCGGTCTACGATAACGGGTGGTAAGTTTACATGCTTGTGGATGCATGACTTTGTCAGTAGCATTCAAAGCAATACTAAATCCCCAAGGAAGACTATCCCTTGAAAAGTAATCTTTGCAGAGGTCACCGTTACACTGTGTACCCTCTGTACTGTATACAACTAAAACTAAATTCGTCTTTTCGATTCGTACTGCATAAGCATACCTAAAATCCATTACTTGGTGAAATAAATAAAGGGTAAAGAAAAAAAGAAAAAAAATATATATATTACAAATTGCACGAACTGACTCTCGCGTATGAATCACTCGTTGCTACTGAAGAGCACAACTGCTTGCCTTCAGCTAACGTCAATGGCCCTCTGAAGTCGTTGTTCAACAAATAAAACGACGATGCCCTGTCACATGGCAGACCATCTTGAATATCTCGAAATGTTGTCGTATAACCTGAAGCAAATAATAAAATTTTGCATCAGAAAACTGTGATCTTTTCACCAACATCTCTTACATGATGCACGGGAAAACAGGCTAAATATTATTCCCAAAGGATTAATTTCCAAAAAAAATCTAAATGACTTTTTTAAGCGAGCTAATACACTTTTGAAGTAACTACCTGATCATTTTTTGCAGCATCGAGATGATCAATTTTGAAACAGTTAACAATGGCTAAAGCAAAAATAAAAACCGCATATAATGCAAATTTACAATACAACAAAAGTATAAAAATAATACCGTACATTGAACAAACGTCTTGCGGAATTGTACAAATTCAAGTTCTGGCATAAATCTTGAAAATCAACGTACAACAATCTGAAATGTAAAAATAAAATTTTATTCTAAATCGCCGCTTTTCTTTCTTTTTTCTTTGCTACTTTTGATAAACGAACAAATCGACCAATTTCTTCATCAAATATCTCTCAATAGCACCATTTTCGGTATTCTCCAGACTCAGATGTCCGAAAAATTGACGCAAATAATGAACACGCTTAAATTAATTAATGCATATATTTTATTATCAGTAAAAACAAAATAAACAATAAACAAACTTCTTGCGATGTATGTGGTAATGAAGCGTAGACAATATAGCCGTGTTCATCGAGAAGGTAGCATCTAACTTTGCTGTTAAACTACAAAAAAAAATACAAAATACAAGCAAATCGTATCTCGAAATCGTATATCAAATAATCATTAATTTACGTGGCACATTTTATGGCTAGCGTTGTAAATCATCTCTTCAAAACTGGCGTAAAGCATCTCAAAGCCAACTACACTAGCCGGAGCTTCGTTGCCGTAATCATCACGCACAAGTATGGCACGATTGCCTGTGACAATTATACTTCGACCATCTTTGGCGTGTGGATAAGTTTGAGATCCATTTTTTAAATATATATTATCTTGAAAAAAAAAATTTTTTTTAATATTTAAAAAAAAATTAATATTTTCTTAATCAAAATTATGAATTGTTTTACTTGTAATGTTGACGTCAAAAACAAATTCGCCGTTCAAAAATTGCATCGCTCTTTTGTAAAATACCTCATCCAAAGCTCGAGTGTGTCGTTTGGAAAAATGAAAATATGGCCTAAATAAGATTTTTATAAAAATGAAAATGATATATTTTATCAAGAATAATAATAATAAAATCAATTTTCAATTCACTTGTCTAGAGTGACTGGTAATTCTTCAGTTCTGTTATCATCCGATTGCCAAGTTTGTACATCAGGTTGATATTGAACATCTTTCAAATCCATGCTGACAAATCGAGTGAGACCAGCATGGGTTGCCAAATAAACCAAATGAACACCTTTTCTTAAATTATACATTTGTTTCATTCATGACCACAGAAACAACAACAACAACAGCTATTACCTCTCATCAAGTCGAGATTCTTGAATCCAAGCTGAGTCCATTTGACTAGTCACTTCAGCATCGAATAACAAACGTTCAATCAGATATGTGTATAAAGCACCTGAAATTTATTTCAAATCTATATAAAAATAAAATATTTATATACTAATGATCATTTTCCCAAGTTACAATTTCGTGCTATTCTCCCAGTTTCAGAATAGTGTCTCATGTTGATCACAAATGCTTCTTCTTTTGTCATACTATAATCTGAGTCATTGATACGACAGTAATGCCTTTTCAATGAAAAAAAAATTGACAATTAATTTTCAAAATAAATCCTATCACCAAACGTTCTCTCACCAGTCAGGATGCAGACGCCAGTTTGTACCACTGAACCATTTAACTGAATATTCAATAAATCGTAATAAATGTTCATAAATGAATAAATTAATAAATAACCAGTCTTACAATCAATGTTCTTGAATGGATATGGTGAATATGTCGAAGGTAAGGCAATTCGATATCTCGAATCCTCAGGAACAGCCAACGCTAAGCTGAAATAATAATAATAATAATAATAACTAAATTCTATTCTCAATTAACAAATTCGGTAAATAAAAAAAAATTCACCTCATTAAAGTGTTGTTAATACCGCGATAATAATATACGTTATTTTGCAAATAGACTCGTCTCTGTAAATGAAATAAATATTTAAAAGAGATTATAAAATAAAATTATAAAATATACAAACCAAATTGTTGGAACCATCGCATGCCCAAATTATTTTCTGAGAAAATTTTCGCAAAAAATCTTTACTACTCACACCATCTGCTAGATGACGCCTCAGCTAAAAATAGAAATAAAAAACACATAGGAAGCCAAAATTTTAAATGTTAAATTTCTTTACATCGCTGTCATAATCTACAGGATTTGAAAGTGAGCCATTTTCCTGAAATAAAATAAGTGATCATCAAATAATGCAAAGTAATAATAGTAGAATTGAAAACAAACAACAATTTCTACCAAATAATTATCAGCCAAAACTTCCATCTCCATTATATCCATACTGTTATAATGAGGTTTCGCTTTACCCATATACTAAGAGGGGAAAAAAAATTTTTTTTTCATATTTTCAAATTTAACACATGCACATCAACAATTCTATTACCAATGGACGAAGCTGAGGATGATGTACTACATATCCATTGTTGTCAACAATAAAAGTATAAGAATGTGTCCCAAGCTGATAAGAATTAAATTTTGACAACATAATCGGAATCAATTTTCACCTGAAGCATTTTACCATATAAAGTGGAGCCATTTGCTGCAATTCAGTAATCAATGCTGATGCTCCAACAACTCCTCGGAAAGAATCATTCGCTACCACCGGAAATGCTACAGTAGCAACAAGTACAGCTCCCTGTGAAAACAAACATCAATAAAGCATTATAATAATCTTAATAAAAAGTGAATCCTATTCTATTATTCTTAATATTTTACCAAACGGTCGTAATATGCACCGGTCCATACAGGATCAGTGCGATTGCGTTCTGCTGTCAAGCGACTCATAACACCAATGTATGATTGAACTTTCTCTTGCACATCAGCCAAGTTTGAAATGTGCGCAAAATAACCACGATTGTAACAAGCCATCCAACGAACCTCTCTCGTTTCGGTTACATCATCACCAATTAAATATGTAAAAAATCGAATCTGAAATGCATTTTCAACTGCTTAAATAATTAATTCATCTTATGAGTACAGAATAAGAGAATAGAATAAAAATGCAAATCAATAAACGACAATCTGAAAATTGTTTACCATCTTATCTTTGTTGTACTTTTCAAATATATCTTCGTAGGTATCACTTGGCCCATCGGTAATGAGCATAATAGCATTCTGACAGCCACTGTTAACTCCGGGATTTTGAGATGCCTGACACAAAACAAAAAACCATTACAAATAAAATACATGCAATGCACATGTTAATAATTACTTCAATTAAAACTTCAAATGCTAATGATAACGCTGCTGGATAATTGGCAATGCCTTCTGCTGTGACATTATCCAAAGTGACTCGCATCAACTGAATGAATTAAATCGTTCAAAAAAAAAAGTGCTCGTTTCGTTAATCAGTTTGCAATTTATATTATTTACCTTTTTATTTTTGATTGTCGCCTGGACCAAGCGATTTCGAAAGCAAGATAAAATAAATTTGGGCTCTTCAGAAAACTGGAAAAATATGAATGAAAATTGTAAAAAAAAAAAATTCCTTCACAAAAAAAACTACACCGCAACGTACCACGATCATGTTAAAAAAATCGTTTTCAGTAAGTGTTTCTAAAATCATTTCTATTGTCTGTTTGGCAATTTCAAAACGCTGACCCAACATTGAACCACTCATATCCAGCATGATGATTATATTCTTCGCATGAGTGGCTGCATCAATGTACCTGAAAATTCATAATGAAATACTGTATTGAGAAAATCGATTCCATTACCATTCAGAATTTCTGCAGTCGTACATGTCCAAGCATGTGTGAGAATCATCGTAAAACCAAGGAGAGGCGGGATAAAATCTCATAAAACCCTTCTGCGAGCAAAAATACTGCCAACTGGCAGCGAAAAATTCTCTAGCTCGACGAGCTTTGAAAATATCATCCAAACTTTCGGTCCAAATGATTTCACTTAACAATTCTGGATCTAAATAATAATAAAAGCAAGTAAATTGGAATTAAATTTAAAATTAAATTCAACAAATCAACCTCGAGCGTAAACTGGTGTAGGCACATGAACTGCTGATTTTTCAGTGTTTACCGGAAGATTGAAAAAGTTTGGATTTGGAATATAGTTGACAGACAAAGATGAATTAATTAGCAATGGGTCGACATAGTGTCGATTCAAGCATGACTTGGAGTCGACAAATCGATACTAAAATTTCACAATTAAATAACTGTCGTCAGAAAGAAAATATTGCTAACAAAATCATCGCTTTGGAGATCATTTATCGCCTCTCTGTCCACCATTTGGAAAAGACTGTAAGAATTTTCCAAATTCTCTTTCAAAATCTACAAAAATCATACATTGAAATGAAGGAAACAAAAACTGCAAGGAAACAATATCTGCACCTCAGCTAATTGTCGTCTTCGACCTAGAAACTTTTCCAGACGAGCTTTCATCACATCAATAACTTCTTCTGGATCAAAATATTCTACCCGTGCATTTTTTTCCTGATACTTCTGAAGATTGATTTAATTTTCACTTTATTTATAAATTAATGCAATTTTTGTACAATGATCTGATAAAAATTATTATTCTACTTACTTGTTCAAGTTCTTCAGCTTGAGTAGCCGTCGTGGCAGTCGAATACAGATCCAAGCCGAAACTTTTCGCCCATTGTTCAACACTGAAAAAGAAAAATCAATGTTGTAATATTTCAGATTAAAAATACACCAATACACACATTGAAGCGCTGATTGGAATAGCGCCTCTACCACGCAGATCTTGGGCATGTAATTCTGCTGCCAAAACAAACAGCTGGAAAAACAAGCCTATTAAAAAACAAATTGTAAATATTCAAATAATATTTAAAAACACTTAACTTGCAAAATTGGCTTCATTAATAAATGCGCAATCAATCTGAGAATAATTTTAAATGTTAAAAAAAAAAATTTTTTTTTTTTAAGTATCAACAGGCAAATTCATGCACAATGAACAGAAGAAAAATAAATTTCAAATGCTTTCACAAACTTCTACGCAAACAAAATGAAGCTGTCAATTAGCTGTGCTCGTTCACATTATAATGAAGTGAAAATATTTTTCTAATTTGTCCAAGAAAATACAATATATAGCAAACAAATAATAAAACAATTATACAATTTATTACCAAACAACATTACGTAAATCGTAAACCAGCAGAAGAAGTTTCAGTCATTGGATTCTTAACTTGTTTTTCATTGAATTGAAATATAAATATGACAATTTGGTGGTGAACAGAGCAGGCAAAAGCAACTTCATTGAAGAATTCAGCGTTGCGCATTGCAAACAACGTCGTGTTGTTTCAACATTATTGCTTTCAAATTATGCATAAATTTTGCCATAAAAAGAATCATTATTCACTTGTTTAATTGATAACTTGATCTTTTCACAATCAACTAACTACATGCCCTTGAAAATTAAATTTGCAAAAGTTACGGTAGTTATTCTTACCGTAGTATTTATGATTAAGTATATAAGTATAAATGATTGTTGTTTATTTCAAAAAAATTAAATAAAATAACTCATTAATGCATTTAAATATATAATGAGTTTTTTTATTTCATTTAAAATTACATATATATTTTTATTATTTGTTGATTTGAATTTTACTTTTTAACAATCATTATATTGATTTGTGATGTAAGAAGAAGTATGGTGGTGGTGGGTTAACGAATGAAATCTTACTTAGTATTGATGCTTTACGCAGATATATAGAAAAGCGTTATTGTTCAAATGTTTGAAAGTGAAAATTTTCATTATCAAATGATAAATTGAAAATTGATGTTTTCAACTGAATTTCAAGCAAGCTTTTTCATCTGTTTACAGTTTTCATGCTGACTGAATTGAGTTGATTTAAAGTGAAAAAATAAAATAAAATGTATCTTTTTGTGATGATTAAAATTTGATCTGTCGTTTGATATTATTTTGCTGTTTTGTTGCACTTTGTGCTTGATTGCTGTCAGAGAAAGCAGTGTGGTGCTGCTCACCAGTTGCAGTGCAAAGGTTCGTTCAACCAGACAAAATGTTAGGCACAGGTTGTGTATGCGGTTTATTGGTTTTCTTTCACTTTTACAAAATTCTTTGTCAAAGTTCAAAACATACCACAAAGCACAAACGAGGGTGAGAAAAAAATGCTAAAAAAATGAAAAGCAAGTTCAGAGACAAGGTTTACTTGGCAAAACATGTTCTTCATCATGTGACACGGCTGCTATTAATTTATTATATAACAGAATGCAAAAAAGGTAGAATTCAAGTTGGTAAACAAACTTACTTACTGCTACAAGTGAAATGTTTCTTCAACAGAAGCTAATTATTCTGTTGTTTGTCTGTTATTTTGGTCATGCACTGAAATGTTACGTTTGCAACACAGGTCCAAATGTATATGATGCAAAATTAGTTTCACAAAAAATGTAATCACTATAATACATTTCATTCTAGCAAGATGATCACCAACCATGCGTTGGGAAAATTGAAGAATGTCCAGAAGATGTGCATAGCTGTACAATGGTGTTGTATAAAACAAAAAATGGTGTTGTTGGCAAAAGAAAATTTTGCACCTCTTCTGCATCGCCTATTCACGATTATATGCGCAGTTTTCCAGATAGCACATTCTGCCATAAAATAAATACAGTAATCCTGGCATAATAAAATCATAAAATGTTATTTGAATATTTTAAACATTATTTCAGTCGATATTATCAGCAAAAGATTCTAGTGCAAAGCCAAGACCAAAGAACCTGGCAACAGATACTATGCCTCCAGCTCCACCAATTGATATGGTTGGTATATACATTGTATAGTTGTTTATCTTTCATAGAATTATTTTCAGAAATACACTCTTATTTGCGTCTGCAACGGTGAATTGTGCAACAGAGGTTCTCATACTGATATGGTCAACAGCTTAATGCCAGAATCATCCATTAATAATGCAAGAATGCTGAAAAAAATGACAAATGATGAAGATTACAACGTTTTAGAATTCAAATAATATGAACCTTGTTCAAAAAGTTCTGTTTTCTTTTTACAATTTTCTAGCAGCTTGTTTATTCTACAAAATAGTTATATAGTTATCATTTTGTATAACAGAAATGTCTTTAGATTTTTCTGTTATCACTGTATATATATATATATAAACTTAAATTAAATTATAAAAGACTTACTTGTTCCAATTTTGAAATCGTGCATCACAAAACCGTTTACTAAAAGAATGAATTAATAAAACAAACGAAATGCATGTTAAACTATACATTACTTTAAAATGAAGTGTAAAAATTAAGCACACTTACAATGAAAATGTCGATAAAAATTATTAGAGGAGATTCATATACGTCAAAAAACATTTTTTATAAATAAAGATTTTTACACAAAATCAATGCAACACCCTGCTGTTGAGCATCATATTGAATGAAATTAAACTGACATTCAAACAAAAAAAAACAATTAGAATCAGTTTACTGTAAAATCTTTTACACCTACTAAACACTTACGTAACAGAACTAACTGATTTGCATAATTTTCCACAGAAAATGCTTTAAAAGAACATTCTGGCAAGTACGTGTGGGGTAAGAAGTTCAATGAAGAATACGATGTGAAATCATATTTTGAAGCATTGTCGAATGAACGCCGATTTAGATTTGGAAAGAAGAAATTTTCTGATTTGCATTCAAAAAATTTCCCATTATCAATTTTACAAAAGTTAATAGATGCATTTCGCAATGTCGACGGCTTAAGAATAGGCTTTGGCTCTTTTGATGAACAGTTTATGTTAATTTTGTTTTCATTTTCTTCTTCTACAAGCGGAATTTTCCACTGAACTTTTGATTTGCTATTGTTCTCTTTTGCATCGTCAAAAGCAAAATTAATAATGCAGCTTTTGGCATAATTTTCTTCAAAAAATTCATCACAGCTCGTATCATTTTCGAATTGCTTCATCTGAGCTAACATTTGTTGAAACAATTCATTTTCAACATTCATTCTGTTACTATTACTACAAAGGCTTTGTTCAGGTGCTTCTGATTTCGGCAAACATTTTTTAGAAAACTGCTCAACATCTCTTACTAAAGGTCTAAATTCTAAATACGGTGTTCTTGGTAACTTCAATAACTTTACTTCTTCACCTGGCCAAATTGCTGCTGCTTTAATGAATACCTTTTGTATGAAAACTGTATCATTGAAAGTTTTAGTCTGTCTTTCCAAAGAAACATCAATGTCAATTTCAGTGTAGTTTTGAAAATTTCCAATTTCTTCCATTTCCATATAACGCTTTAAGCAGTTCGTCAGATATTACTTTCATAAAAAAAAAGGCAAAATTTTTCAAACGTTAAATTCGCAAAGCATAAATAACATTACAAGATTATTATTGGATAAGCTTTAACTTTTTTCTTTGAATTTTCTTTTGACTTTATTGAAATATATTATTATGAGTGAAAAATTATTATTATTACTATATATGAACATGAGATTAAAAAAATTGCAAAATTTGTATAATCTATTGGAAAAATACATTTATCAATAAATTATGTTTTCATTTTTAGCAAACAAAATAACTCATAAAAAAATACCCATTCAGGTGTGACTTACTTTGCAAAATCCGTAGTCTTTTCTTTTCAAAATAAAATGTGTTTAGAAAAAGTTAAAAGTTGAAATTATTTCCCGTCTGAACTTCACTAATTTATGCTTTTGCTTTCTCATTCATATTCCTCTACTTCTTCTTCTTCTTCTTCTTCTTCTTCTTCTTCTTCTTCTTGCAACCAAGCTTATATTAAATAAGTATTCAAGAATTGCGATCAACAACCTGATTGATGCAAACAGCCGTGTTCAAAGTTGACAGTCGCATATCTATCTGAATCTCTGGCTCACTTGATTAATTGCAAGCATTTGCACATTTTACCAGGCTATTTATTCAGTTTGCTCAAATTTAAGCTAAAACTTTTTCCTTAAATAAATAATTGAGTAATCAAAAATAAAATACAATAAAATTAAAATATTTCATTTATAGAAATTCAGCTTTAGTTCTTGATTCGTAACGCATCATGTTTTGTAGTCAAGGAATACTGTAACTTGTGAAAAGAAAAAAAAGGTATATATATATATGCATACATGCAAGATACATACGATATGAAATGTTATTATCAAAATGTAAAATGTACAACGGAAAAAAAGTTGGATTACAAAAATGGAAATCAAATTATAATTATAATGAAAATTCCCTGTAGGATGAGAATAAATTTTTAAAATGTTGATGAAAAACAATTTGAATAGAATATATCTGTACATTTTCAACCTCACTGACAAAAAAAAAGATAACATCAGTGTTTTTATTCATTTTAGTTGTGCAAATAAAAAAACTGAGCTCAAACCACGCAATTATGAATTATATTTTCTGGTAAAACATTTTTTAAATAAATAAAAAAAAATTTCATATAAAGTATAAATATTTGTTAATAGTTTGCTTAAATTTGGACAATTTATCATGGTGAATGAAGAAAAGTGGAGAGAAATTTAGCAACATTGCTAATCGATCAGCCTATTGGCAGTGTGAAATAAGTATTAGTAGTTTTGGTTTATTAAATTAATTTTCACGCTGTCCCCGTTGCCCCCCTCCTGCCCAACAGAAGATTTCTAAGATTTAAGTCAACGTTGCCAGCAGTTGACGTAGTCGTAAAAAGGGAGGATTAGCTTTACAGATTCACAAAACGGAAAATAAGTGAAACATTGATTTTCGGTAAAATGCGAACCCCTGGATCGCTTTTTGTCAAAAAGAAGTGATGGCATTAACGCATCCACCAATTTCTTCAGAAAGCCATTCTAATGTTGTTTTTAGGAAAGAAAATTCCGTCTGTCATTATCATTAATTTCCTAACCAAACGACTATTTCAAAACTCCTGTGATGCATAATTAACAGGTACTAACTGCTGCTGCTGCTACTACTACTACTACTACTACTACTACTGGTAATATAACAATAATGGTTTTGCATTTTTTGCTGATCAGAATTCAATCTGAAGAAAACGTCAAACATTACTTACTGTAAGTGACTATTGATGTAAATAATTTTACACAAAAAATATCGCTTTATATTTACGAAAAACAAATATATTTCAATCGTCACAATCTCTTTCAAACATGCATCAGCATAGCGCATATTTCACAGTGTATAACTACTATATTTTAAATTTAAGCAAATTTAAACTTTTTTTTTTTCAACTCTTTCAAATTCCTATTATACTTTTTCATTCACAGAAAAACAAAAAAACCAAATAACTATTAGATTATTAATAAAATAAAGAAAGATGACCATGCATGAAATAAAATTGACTTTACTATAAGGCAATGAACAAGTTACCAACAGGGGGCGTAAGAAGACTAAATTAGAGGTTGGAAAGGAAGAATGTAAGCAAAGAAATGAAAATGCATCTATCGGCCAAAATTGACATAAAGAAGAATGGACTTTTGGCAATCATGTACGGTTGAATAATTTATTCATACTTTAAGGCAAATTTCCCACGAGTTAATGTAGTCAGCGATGTTGGTTCGACCATTTCTCAAGAGAAAAGTGATTTTCACATAATAATACCAACACTTCACATGAAAACGTAAGTGGCGAGTGATCTTTTCTCAATTTTAACGTGAATCAGTTTCAAAACCGATCTACTGATCAACTTTTTGCAAACTTAATAAATCTGTCAACTGAAGATGCATCAAAAAATTTACACTACATTATTATATACTATTTTGCAGTGTAAGTTCACATATTTTCATTGCTATTTGACAAATCATCTGAAAAACTTTTACATTAATTTTTAAATGACAATATTCATAATAAATATGTTTTGGTTTAAAAACATTTATACGTAAACTTAAAAAAATAACAATAAAGAATTCATATTTAATATGTAATATATTCATAAATTTCAAAATGTTAAAACTTTATAAAATTTTAAAATATCTGCACTTTTCTTTCAAAAGATTATAAAACAGTTCTCAGTTTAAAATAGCTGCTGAAAAGATTTTCTCTGAAATTGAAAGCTTTCTCAGATAACGTAGATATTAACGTAATATTAAAGTTTTTGAATTAATAATAATGATAAATATTATCATTATTGTTGATTTGTGAAGAAAAATTCCCTCAAGCTGTCTGTCCTCTATCAGAGTTGATCCCAAAGTTGGAGCCTAATTGAATTGTCAATCATGCTATGCAATCTTATTTATCCATTTCTAATCATTGTGGCATCTATAATCAATTATTTATCATTATGTAATGTAAATGAATAAGAACAGAGTGAAAAATCAGATTAACCAAGTATATTATTGTAATACGCACAACAATTGTTTACTTCGGCAGATGGAGAAAATTAAATTATGACATCGTACATAATAATTTTGTTTAAAATCTTCAAATTTTACAATAAACAGAAATTAAGTAAAAAATTATCTATTAAACAATATCAAAAATTACATTAACAAAAACTTCAAATAAAGTGAAAATGATAATTTTTTTGAAAAAAAATTATTATCAGGTTCAATTAAATTCACTTCTGCAGACAATTTCATTATCAGCAAATTTCAACTAAACGATGTGAACAACGTAAAATTATACAACTGTTAACATAATTATCAACTACTCGTTGTATTTAGCAAAAAATAATTAAAAAAAAATCACCCTGCATTAAAAATATCCGTTACTATGACAAGACAAAATATGAAATTGAAAATGTGTAAGAAAATTGAAAATTACAGTAAAAATAAATTTCTCTTCACCGCTCTATATGATATTGGATCTTTAATAAATGTAAAGTTCACACCGGAAGATATTGAAATTAAAATTACACAGTCAGATTGTCATCAATATTTTACAAATAAATGATGCCAATGTCAGAACGATAGATTCAATTTTCAATTTAAACAACCTGCAGTAATTACTTCAAATAGAAAATATCATGAGTTGATTGTGCTTATGTAAAGTATAGAAAGAAAGGATAAGTCATGAGAGATTTTCACATTTACCTTAATCTGCAAAACAACGATATTTTTCAACTCATAAATAATTATATTCAATTTATGTAGTATTTGAAATTGTCATACTGATTTTCAAATTTCAATAATAATAATCTATTTTTTGCTTGGATAAAAACAATAAAAAAAACAACCAAGTGAAAAACAGGAAATAATAAGAAAATTAATGCTGGTAGTTTTGATTGAATTGGATCTCGAATGCTTCTCTCATTCATCATGGTGCATCATACAATTAAGCGTGATTATTTTCAGATGAACTAGTATACAATGAGAAAATTGTACTGACTTGAATTTAAATCTATTTTCATCTAGGAAAGGAGACACTAATTCCATTGCCACTTAAATTTAACTTCAAACTAAGTAACAGAGTTGAATTTAGCAGATTCTTTAATAATTGACAAAAACCGAATCATTTGCAAACGAACAAAGCCCATAATACTGGTACAAATTTCAACAATAAATCTAAATAAATTTATTTATTCTATACTGACTACACATATACCATGAATACTTAACGCACGTACACGTGTATAGGGGTCAAGGCAAAAGCATAGTAAAAGAAAGATGACTGATTTTTCTCCTACTCATTTATGTATAGATGAATAGATGATACTTTCCAATTATTCAAATTTCTTTCAAGTTTACAAAAAAAATTATATTTAATTGTTTAATCATTTTTAAAATCATTATCAAAAAGAAATTAAAAACACAGAAAAAAAAAATGTAAAATGAATTATTTGAAAGAAAAAAAAATCTCATCATTTCAACAACTATTTACATATTGTTGTAGATTTATCATGACCAACAACTGGACAGCACGTTGGCATTAGAAAACTGATGCAAAGAAAAAAGTTACTTTGGAAAAATATTCTCAAATAAAAGTGATGAATTTTTCGAAACAATCAATTCATGCAACTATTTTATTGTTGACATGCTTTACATTGTTGAAGAAGACAGTGGTCACTCAAAGCGGTGGCAAACGTTGTCCAGTGGAACAGCTGATGAATTGTTTTGAGGAACTTTTTCCACTGATATCCAATACAGATACAATGAATTGTACATTTTACAATCGTTTTCGAAATTGTTTCTACTTTCCCGGTTGTACTGAACAACAAGGAGCATCAGTTGCTAGTAGAACTTATTTGAAACTCATTGGAACCCATTTGCCAAAAGAATTATTCTTAGCGTTGGCCGCAAGTTGGAAAAACACTTGCACTGTTGAACAATGTGATCATCCTTCACCAAGAAAAGATTGGTGCCATCATATTATGAATTCCACTGATCAGGCTACTGATGAAAATACAATGAGTGAAATGGAAATGATTTACAACAGAGTTTATAAGAAAACTTTGGAACCTTACGTTGCATGTCACAGATTGCAACATATGCTAATTCAATGGCATAAATTCAGATCTGTACGATGTGGACCTTACTCGCCGCAATGTTATTGCAAAGAGGTGCAACTTCAAATTGAACTCTGGTGCAATTTGAGATGTCACATATTGTTTTCTTCCAGGGATTCAACTTTTCGAAATCCAAGTGCCATTGCCGCTGTAATAGTGGCCGTGCTTCTCGTCTATTTACTTTGCTATTGTTGGATATTTTGAAATTGATTATTATTATCTTCTTCTTCTTACTCATTATGTTAACAAAAATGTTCTTCTATCAATTCAACAGTTTGGCTTTGTTTCCAAATTCCATTGTGCCGTATTTATAATATGTTCACAGTACAAACGCTTCCAAAACCATCATCTTCCAAAAATGTATGAAATGCAAATGATTAAATTAATTGCTTCTGCTTCTTTCACAAACAGGTGTCACTATTGCAAAGACTGAGAAAAAATATTTTCTTTATTGCATATTTACATATCTTCCATGAATTTTGAACAATCAGTTTGTATGATCACATAATATATATCATGTAAGAAATGCATGTAAATCAGGCATATAAGTTTCATTCAAAGCTCAATGCAATGAAGAATGAAAAGCGAAAACCACTAAAAATTCAATCATAAAATCATAAATTCACCCAAAACTAAATTCGAACAAATGCCAAAATAAAATGGATGAACAAATTATTTTTTAAGCATACAAAATAATATGCTCTGAAGAACAACAACACAACCAACAGTTGTGCTAAAGTAATTACAATCAGTCTCTGTTTTAGCATGTAAGAGAAAGTGTTATAATTTTTCATTTTGGAAACTTGGAACTACAATTTTGGGCAAGATTGCAATTTGAAAACAAAATTTCATCAATGAGCTTTGCAAAAGAAAAAAACTGCTTATTTTGAAAACTAACTGAAACAACAATGCACAATGTTGCATTCTGGCAGTTATTAATAAAGAGATATTATGGTGATTAAATAAACGCTGAACTAACAAAAATGCTACAAAAAAGCTGAATGAAATTGAAAATGTTTTCAAGAAAACGATTGAACTATTGCATTGATAGATGTAACTGTTCCAGCAATTAAGCCAGCCATGCCGAACAAAATGATAAGCAAATTTTTGGTTATCAACCAACCAGGGTTTCTGTCTGGTGAATACTCAGTAAGAATATCAATTATTGGAGGAAACAAAAATGCTAATGTAGCACCAGTCAATGCTCCAACCAGTGAAATAAATAAACCTAATCTTGGTACAAGAGCGGCAAGCATGACTAAAATTAGTTTTTCTTTTTCACCAAAAGGTAATGAAATAAATAATCAAGCTAAATAATAAGAATAACAATAAAAACAAACAACTTACATGTTAGAAGAACAAGTGCATATCGACAAATATATTCGGCGAATATATATTTTTTCGATGATTTAATACGCCTCTTGAGAATTGCTGAAATCACCTCCATTGGACTGTAAAATTGAATTGGAAAACTCAAAGTAATCGTCAATGCAACCATCACTTTTACGGCTATGGCCAAGCTGAACAAACATCATTAAAATTATTTTGTAAAACAATAAATAACACAACTTACGGTTCATCTGGTAAATTCAAAGTGATGCTTCCTTGACAATCGTCTCCATATTTGATATATCCATAAAATCCAACAGCAGTTGACAGAATGGTTATGATCCAATAGCTGGTGTTGATCACTCCATTCCAGTGCAATAATCGAGCCGGTGTTTTGCAGCGATTTTCAATAGGCAATATCTAAATTTTGGATTGATTAATTATTTTGCATACAAAGCAAATATTATGAAGCGTTGTTACTGTTCCAGCGGATGAAAATGCAAACATGATAGAGCCGAAAGCCAAGGGCCATCTTTGTGGAGTTTGAATTGCCGGCAGACGTTGCCAACTGGGAAACTGATCAAATACATAATAGAAAACAATTGCAAAAGCAACCACATAGACAACGTTAGCAAAGGTGCTTGGAATTGAAAGCCATTTCAGTTGACGAATTGAGCACAGAACTAACTCTACTGGCAGTACAAATGCTATATATGCTACAATAGGCAGCGTTCCATGTGGATCTGCAGCCTAAAATGTTAACAAAAAGAAAAAACAACGACAACTCAAACATCCAAAAAACGCAATAATAAAATATGAATACTTGACGAATATTTTCAGCTATGAAAATAAAATAAACAGCACAAGAACCAAATTGCAACAAGTACAACATGCCGTTGATCATTTCTCTAAAAAAAAATATTGAAAAATGATACATCATATTCAAAGTATAAAATTGACAGAAATTATCTCATTTACTTGAATATGGTAGCGTATCTTCGAAACCTTTTTGGACCAAGAGTTACGGCAAGTTCACCCATTTCACCGTAATCAACGGCTGATCTTCCAGATCTTGAAAAAAATGATTGCTTAAAGCTGAACACAACCAATATGCTTCATTTACTTTTTGCATATTTTGTGCGCACATTTTACCATTTTTCTTATACATAACACGTTGATCAGATTAGTAAAAATAACCAAAGCACAAGCAAACTGAAATTATCATAGAAACTAGTAAAATTAATAACAATTAAGAACAGCAACTAAACACACACACCCAAAGACCAGAGTTGCGAAATGCCTCGGGAAGAGATAATATTCCAGTGCCAATAACAGCTTTGATGAGATTCATCATCGCCTGTTCGTCTCTGAATTGAAAAAATAAAAGTAACATTAAAAAGTAATAAAACCAAAAAAAAAAATACCAAAGCACTTACGAAACTGCATGCGGTATGTTTGCACGTATGCTGTGCAATTTCGCATAGAATGTTTCATCTAAATCCACAGGAGACGTGATCACTTCCACATCAAATTGTTCAGGACGCTTTTTCTTCTCCTCCGGTCCATGACCAGAATCTTTTTCAATCGTCATCAGCGGTTCTGAAACCGCGTTCAACTCTACAACGTCAAAATCAAAATTAACGCCCAATGCTTTTTCTTTTATTTTAACAACTGCATATTTTAAATGCACATTGTATATTTTATTGAAATAGTAAATAACACTTTTCTACGACAATACGTTTTAAGAAAAAATTTGCATACATTGCAAATGATAACCGAATAAAAAACAGTTGTAGCAAAAAAAAGACAAATTCATCCCATTCAAAACATAATAATTTAATAATCACAACTTTATTATCTTCAGAAATTATTTTTTTTTTGAATTCATTATACTTATCCGCTAAAAATTAACACATAATATAGAAAAATAATAACATGCTGCAGAGAAACAATGATCAACTTAAGATGAACAATTTTAGTTTCCTATGGCAACTTCAACGCACATATGGCCCTCACATGAAAATAAGTTTTTTTTCCCAAAAGCATGCATCGACAGCCAAGCTATCAATAAGAATAACAAATTACACTTCCAATGCACTGATACACAACTTATAATTTTCAAAATGCCGTATTAGATCCTGCTACACTTATCATAGATAATAAAACAATATTAAATTGATACTTAAACAATTATTTATTTACTTCAATTTTCTAATTTATTTATCTGTTACTCCATTTACATATTACTGATAACATAATCAGAGCAACTGATGTTTAAGAAAATGACCCTGATAACAGACTACTTGCTGTTGTCACTTTTGAATTTGAATGAAACCACAATTCAATTTTATAGAAAAAGTAGAACAATTAAATAGGAAATGAGCTAACAATAATTTTTGATTTCATCATTGCTTCAGCTGTTTTTGCAATCACAACAGGAAATGCCAAGCAATGTGCTCATCAGTCAAATTCAAGCATAATATATTCGAATATTTGTCAAAACTGTCACTATACATCAAGATCAAAAAATCATACAATTCTATCACTATTACATGCATAACAACGACAACAACAAAAAAAATACCAAATGAAAAATGGTCGATTCAAAACAAAAATATTTTTAATAAAAAAAGGAAACACGTTAAAATGCGTCATGGACATGAATAATGGTAAATATGTTTTTATATAACAAAGTTTACGAATTATAATTGCTTTATCAAAATTCTTTTCAGTTTGAATTTAAAAATTATTTCATCGACTGACGACCGATAATCAAGCTTAAACGTGGGATAATTGTACATGATAAAACAGATGCAAACGCCTGATTAGCAAAGCAAATAAATAAACTAAAATTCACCATCACATTATCTATCACTCGCACTGAATAAACACACAATCAATGACACAATACATCTACAAAAGAAAGCATGTTAAAGCGCTTAATTGTGCATCAAATGCATCAAAAAAAATTGAATATTCTTCACATATGAATATATGAAACATAATAAAATAATAATATATACAATGAACGTAAAAGCTAGCATATGGCATATTTAATAAATATATGCGCTCATAGTGAACAACAACGTTAACACCACACTTCTTATTCAAAAGCAATTTATTGAGAATTGATGCAAGAAATCACTGCTTGATTTACCTGTTAAATTCAATTTTTTCATGATTAATAAAATCAGAGTAGAAACGTCAAATTAGGCAAGAATATGCATCAAGTGGTAAAAGTTGAAAAGTTCATGAGTTTTTATTTCAACGTGCGTACAGTATGAAAACATTCAAGCTCCAGATACATTAAAAAACAAAAAAGAACTAAATAAAGTAGAAAAAAAACGACTAATACAAATGGATTGTTGTTTATGTGATAAGATATTTTTTTAAAATTCATAATAAAATTTGAATTTTTATTTAGATATAAAAAGATAATTTTCTTAAACTTCCAATATAGCATTTTGTTTGACTTGATTTGCATATTTTACAGAGAAATCAAGTAGATCACAATTAGCAGTTCTCAAAATCAAAGCAAATGTAAAACAAGTTTTAAAGTCAACACAAATAATATTTGTGATGATAATTCGACAAGAATAAAAGGCAAATTCAATTGCTCAATGACAAGAAGAAGGTCAAATATCAAATGAAATTAAACATCCTGAAAATGATATGCTTTCACAATTATTTTTTTTTCAAAAATTTTTTCCTGATTAAAATCTCAGTCATGATAAAAACCAGAAATTGTCCGCTTTTCCCGTTTTTTTTGAATCTCAATTATTTTACTTATATTTAAAATTGTTTATTACTTTTGGATGATATACTAATTATATAATTAAAAATGATATTCATCATTAAAACGTACTGAAGAAGATAAAATGGAACTTACTTTTTGATTGCATGATGAAAATTAATTCAAACTGCTGCTATCTATACAGATACCATATGAGAAACAAGGATAGATAATAAAATAGCTTGCTTTGTTGAAATAGATAGATGGTGGTGACAATCCGTGACGTTGCTTTGTTTGATGTCAATGAACGCGTCAAAGCAGGTTCTGTTTGAATAGCAAAGAAATTGCTTCCTCCTTAATTACCTCAACCGGCTTATTAGCAATGATGCAAAATTGCATCATTCTTGCCTACAACACTATCGATCTGCATGATGCAATTTGCATTGTGATCTAATTTGGCACTGACTGATTTTGTCTTCCGTTTTTTTCAAAGAAAACAACAACAATAACAACAATAGCAACAAAATAAATACTTTAAATAAATATTACTTTGTCAATAACACCTTACGTACATTATACGATTACGATAGCAAATCACAAACAGTGCTCATAAATATTTCAGTTATTACTTCCTATATTCAAATTTATAATTTCAAGTGAATTTTCTTAAATTGAAATTTTCAATCTGCAAATTCTATCGAAATCGCCTCTGAAGCTCATTTACTTACACGACTTTTTAGCGCTGAATCAGAACCCAGGTTGCCTAAATGAAGATGCCCTAGAGGATCATTTCCCCAAAAATGTTAAAGGCAATAATTATAATACCCCACACACCAGCTTGACCAACTACAGCTGACGCGCCAGCCGTCCAAGCCTTTGGCATAATCAATCATCCGGCGACAACTGTGATTGACCTGCTCTATGCTCTGTGAAACTGATTCCCGGTTCTGAGAACAGTCAGTCACACACATACAGCTGCCCCAGGAACAGAATGCGGTGGAGCTTCATTATACAAAGAACACCGCACTGTGAATTTATGAGTTTCTTATCGTTGTTCAAATATAATGGAATGAAAAGTTCATCTAGCCGTGTGGTCAGCTAATTCTGCCCTCAATTTTGTATCTGAATTAATAATCTACGAATGAATCCTAAACGACCTCTACTAGGAAAATATTTGAAGACACAAACGAGTGTATTGTAAAAAAAATCATGAGAATTGAATTTTCTAAGCAAATACAGTCCACTCAACCTGATCATCATTTCGAAAACAATTCTGAATAACCTTTATCTTGTTATCATTCATTAGAAAAAAAATGTACATAAATAAACGAACATGCTATTTCAATATTGGTGTATTAAACAAATCTACATTGCATTTACTATTTATTACTATTACTAATTCTAGCGCATATAAATAAGAAAAGTCATTTGAATTATTTTACAACACATGCATAAAATACATGAATGAAAAGATGAGCAATTTGAATTTTAAATTCTCTCAAAATACTAAAATGTACGTCATAGCAAGAGTAATTTATATGTTAATTCTGCTAACATTGAATTATATTGAAGATAAGAATATTTGAATAATTTTCAACGTTAACAAAACATACTGACACTTTTCAAATGTTATAAAATATAATGGAAATTTTATTTTAATGACAAATCTGATAATAAAGTAACAAAACATCTCAGCTCGCCGAATAAACAGAGCAGACTGATTATGTGCAAATTGTCGTAACAAAGTAATATAAAATTAATTTTAAAAGACTTACATTTTGCTTTTCAATTATATAACAATTTTGTGTAAAAATTTTGAAAGATAACAATCGTAAATTGTATCAAAAATTATTAGCTGACGAGGAGAATAAAATCATCAGATAACTTACATGCTATTATGAAAATGATGAATTTTTTTTGGAAAGATTATAAATTTCTGTGAAATGAGTAAAATTACATTACTCAATGCTTATATTCAATTTTTGAATATCATTTACTTCGGGCATTATTTGTTTGACGTATAGAATTGATCTGATTTGATTTGATTTGATTTTGCTTTGCAATTATCGTTAAGCTTAGTTTTACACCTTCATTACAACTATCCAATATTGCCAATTATTATAAAACAACTTAAAGAACAAACATTTTTGGAAAGCTGATTTCAAAATTAAAATTTTTACATATTCATGCAAAGTTCAATATTAGCATGGTGAATATTTTAAAGAAAAGACAAAAAATAATAATACATACCTTGACGCTTTAAGATTTAATCTTTCCGCAACGTTTCGATGATGCTATCCTTCTGCACTTCTGTACGCCTTCAATTGATGATGCTTCGTCGTGGAACGCCGTTGACAAACTGACACGCATCAATTTTAAAATGGCTTTAAAATCTGGTTACCGTACAATAATGACAATGTATTGCTGACTTGAAACGGAAGAAAGATGTTAAATTTTGAAATACATATTTCAAAAAATAAATAAAAAGTAAAAGTTCACCCAGTTTCAACATCCGAATAATTTGAAAATGATGCAATCGAACGGCAAAAAAAATTCTGCACCATAAAATCAATAAGATGACATTTTCATCAATTTTGCATGTAAAAATTTGCATATTTACATAACAATATGGATACTCATTGCACGTCGACTGTTATCGTAGAGAATTGTTTGTACGATTTAAATTTGTGAAATAGTCTCAACTTTTCACAAACGTTTTTTTCTCCATCGTATAATTATAAATTAAGCTAAATTTTCTAATAAAGTAAAAAATATTAGACACAAATAATAAACGATAATGATGGAAAGTTGCATGAAATATTTCGCTAACATTTTCACAATTATCTGTGCTGCTGCATCTCATCTTGATAATCATTTAATCTTGAAATAAAAGACATAAAGGTAATTTTATGACAATTGAAAATGTCAAGCAAAATCAACCGCACATGAAATATTGGAAACCAGAATCAAAATGATCTCATTTGAATAAATTTAAATAATTATGAATATGTTTTATTTTGTGAACCAACTACTTTTAAATAATTTCATCTCAAATTTGAACTTAGCAATTAATTTAAGTATTGCATCATTACAGTCCATACGTGAATATTTGTCAGTTCAAAGTGTCAAATTTACAACCAGTTGCAGATATTTACTTGTAAACAATTATAAATGGAATTTTTACGTCAAAGTGAATTCACATAATTCTGACAGGAAGTTCAACAGGCATTAACTCTGGGAAATTTAAAATAATTTTTATCAATAACTATAAATATGGTCATTTATTAATTAAATTGAATTGAATTGATTTAAAATTAAATATTAACAAACTAAACAAATAATCAATTAGATGACCGAGAAAACTGAATGATAATAAAAAGTAATGGCCAAGAAGTTCAGGTAATGAAGAATTTGTTTGATTGAGAAAAACAAAAATTTCTATTTCAATTAATTAATTGGAAAAGTAATTACTTAATTAATTGAAAATAAAATAAATGTTCATTTTTTAAACAACTAACTATCATTAAGCGCCTGTTGATTAATTGGCAATATTGGAAGAATTTGCCTTACCAATACCAGAATATTGCAAAGCAAGTACAAATGTTACATTTATGAAATTGATGTACTTGGTCAGCAATTTTTTTTTTTAATTTTAAACACTTACCTATAACTTCTCTTTAAATCAGATAATTATACTCAGTTTGATGTGCTTCGTTTATTGTGCACTGCAAGTGTTGAAAGAAGACTACAAGCTAAGTATAATCTAATCCAAGAAAGTCAGTCGCTTTTGCAAATTAAACTATGGACCGACAGAAATATAAAAAGATGCTGTTTTACATTTCTGGAAACATGCATCTTTTACCAAGTGAAGTGTTGCAACACTTCTCACTTCCTTCACAATCACCATCCATGCTGCAACGATCGATTGTTGTAGCACCAATAACACTCAAATACGGTGGACATCGACCAGATTTTACCACAGCTGCAAAAAAACAAATGAATAATTCATCAAAATATTTTGTATCAAAGAAAAAACAACATAAATTTAAATAATAAGATGAAATGTTATACGATGAACTGTTGTTGTTGTTGTCGGCTGCATAATATCAGCGATTTTGCAACACCAATTATTATAGCAGTGTTCATCCCACGCACATTTCCCATGACTGCATTTATGGAAAGCTCTACTTCCGCCTGGACATAATCTGTACCAATCTGAGTTTGTGAAAATAAAAAAATTGAATGATAAATAAAAAGCACTTCACTTTATTTTTGTTTTATACCTTAAAGCAAGAAAATTTCTGCAATTTAAAATAATTTCTTTTTTAAATTTTTGTCGATAAAAAGTTTTCAAATAAGTTATCAATTGAATAACATTTTCAGACATCATTCAATATTAATCGGATATGCATCAACAAACACCCTGACACCTTCCTTTTCGAATGGTTTAAAGTCGCTATTTAAAATTTGCCCAAATTTTCAGGCAAAAGTGACAAATAAATGCTTCAGCATATAGTACTCGTTTTCAAAGTGAAATTAAATTTTAATTGCTGAGTTCTTTTATTTTTAATTTTTAATTACCTTTAGTTGGTGGTGATGAAGTTGTGTAGTAATCGGTGTTTTCACAACATTTTCCATTTTCACAAGTGTATCCTGGTGGACAAGCTCCATACTGGCACATGCTAGAAGGTAGTCGTCCATCTTTGCAAGTTGCATGTATTTCTGAAGAGAAATTTGTACATTATTTTTAAAATTTTAATTCAACGGACACATTTTTTTTAATATTACGTGATTGAGATGGTGATGCCGCATATTCGTTGTTCCAGCAGCACTTGCCATTTTCACATTTATAATTAGGAGGACATATACCAGGATCACAGGTCTGTGATGAAATCGAGCCATCTTGACATCTACTTCGGCTGTAATAGCTTGGTTGGCTATCTGAAATAAAAAAAAGTAATGAGAAAGGTAATTTTATTAATAAAAAAGAGTTAAAAATGAAAAAAAATTGCGGCATAATTATAGCATATGCAAACAACACTGACTTATTTGTTTTTTAAGGCAAATTCTTCCGGACATCGTTTCACAGCAGATCTTATCATCGCTACAGTCCCGATCACTAATACAACTTGCTGCCATTTCTTCTCTTGAAATAAAATATTTTGCCGGACAATTATTGTTAGTAGATGCTAAAAAAATAACAAATTTCAATAAATAAACATATAAATTGATAGATAAATAATTTGTAAATCAATATTACATAGTATGGATTGAGTTTGCAAAATTATGTTGGCACTAAGAGTGAATAGAAAAAGAAACATGTAGGCTGACATTTTTGAAATCAAATGAATGCAAAATAACCGCTGATCATACACTTATATATATATATATATGTATGTAAACAAATTTTCTAAATTTGAAATAAATAATGATTGGTTACTTTAAAAACAAAGAAAAGAAAAATGATTCAATCATGTGGAATAGATTATAATAAAAGTAAAAAGTTTCAGTTGTCAAATTTGAATAGAACGCATTCATAAAACTTTGTGCATTGAAGCAACAATCGCGGAGAAAAACAACTTTCCACTGATTTGCTTTTTGAAAATTAATATGTACTTCAAATTTATAAATCAAACCACAAAATTGGCCATCAATTGCCAAGCTTCTATAAATAAATATCTTCAAAAAGAAGTTACCCTCTTTTAGAAAAAGACGAATGCTTTTCTGAAAATTCCAATTTATCACTTACTTCAACAAAACAAAAAAAAAGATTCAAAATAATGGCATAATAAATTTACCGAATATCAATAGTTTATCATTCGTACGGATTACTGTATTTCACGAATTAATTTTACACTTATGTTAAGATTGAAATTAACTGGATTAAAAAATCGAAATAAAATAAATAAAATACTCCAAATAAAATTATGCTAATTGATTTATTAAATATTAACATCTTTTTCTAATCGTACTTTTTTCTCAATGTTGAAAATTATAATTGTGCAAAATTTGCGTAAAAATTTCCAATTCACTCAGGCTAAGGCGTTGTGATAAAGTTTCACAAATTTTACAACAACTAAAACAACATGAATCAAAATTATGCTTAATTAATAATTAAATTAGTTGCTGTTTGTTTCTGTTCAATAAAAGCAATGTGCGCGATATCAAAATCGCTATTCGGAGCGGTTCAAAGCGGTCCCTGTTTTAAAAACGCTTATTTATATTTAACTAATAATAGAAAAGCAATTGATCACTTCGTTATAAATTTCTCGACTTCAATGCTTTTCTATTTTAAAAAATCTTCCCTTCTCTTATCAGATTTTTACCAACAACTGCTAATTTATCACGTGAAAAATTAGAAATGTTCTAAAATGTTAATATAACTTTTTTGAAATTAACTAAAAATTTCTAAAAGAAATTATTTGAATTCAGATACATTTACTTTCGTAATATGCAATAAGAAAAAAAAGAAGAAAAACATTAAATCGATAATAAAAATATTAAGCAATTAAAAAATATTCAAAAAAATTCAAAATACATACCAGGTCATTGTCAGGAAGCAGTTCATTGTTTTTCTCATGTTACAATCTCTTTCAGTTCACACATTATAGGCTGGCTAATCATTAATCAATAAACGGATAAATAATATCGTTGTTGCATTGTTGGTTGATGACCTGATTTTCGTCCACCTGAAGACAAAAAACACCAGCTTTCTGTGTTTTGATGCAGCAGAGAAGTGAATACAATTACGGTTATGCACTTGAACTCTGACCTCATTTTTGTCAACATTATGTAATTCAAGCAAAAAGGATATAAAATAAGTAATGAAAAAATGATAATTTGGATTTTGTATTCAAATCACAAAAATTAAAATTATTTTTTAAAAAAATATTATTCTTATTTCAAATCCTTTCAAAATTAAGAAAAAAAAACAAAACAAAATAAAAATTATATTGCCCTACAAAACTGTTATCAACAGTAATCTGTCGAAAGGAATTAAAAAAAAATTAAGCTGAAATAAAAAGTTCAGTTTAATATAATTTCAACTGTTAAACATTATTTTACTAGTTGTTTAGTTATCAAAAATATGCAAATTTAATTAATAATTTTCAAAATAATTATTGAAAAAAAATAAAGTAAAATAATACTTGTGTATCAAAAAGAACTATCATTATGGTAAAATTAAATTTTAAAGTCAGTTTTAATGTTATTTCTGTAAACAATAAAAATTGGATCAAATATACGGTACAGAAATTGACAAGTAGGTAAATTTGTGACCGTTACCTTGCTTAGCGGATTAGTCAACAGTTGTGGTCGTCGTTGTTTGAATTGTTGTGTTGTTTTATCATTATCCATTCATTGTTGATGCTGTTCACATTTGTTATTCTCTGTTAATCAAGCTTCTCATTTTTTGCTTTGAAGATTTTATTATTTTATCTTTCAACAACTAACTGTTCATCGAAGATCACACACATAGCAGCAAATTTTTACCTTGTTCACGAGTATTAATTATGCAATCGAATACACCGCCTGCTGCTCAAAGGACCTTTTCGGCATTGTCGCCAGTGAAACAGCTTGAAAGTCCGGCCAAAAGTCCTACAGTGAGTGATAATCAGCAAATTGGCGAAATGGAAAAGGAAACACTTACAAAAAGATGTGGCAGGAATAATTGTGTGAAAGGTTTCGGTTTGATAACGACTCTCAGCTCTCATACGGGTTTAATGCTGCGCTTGCCAACAACTGTGAACGAAAAACCAACAGCAACTTTTGTTGGTTTCAAACTGTCAGTAGTTTCTGATCGAAAGTTGCGTGATTTGAAACGTGCATTACACACTGGTCAAATTGTACAATTTCAGGTATGAATTATTTCTTGTTTTGTTTTCTTATTGAAATTTGTAAAAAATAAATAAATAAATAAATTGCCACTGTTTTGAAGGCGCACGCAATAACGAAACAGCCGAATGCGGGCTTCAATCCATGTGAATATGTGGCGTCACATGTTATGCCTTTGAGAAGTGATTCGAGAAGCAAACTTCCGGAAAATTTCAATAAGATTGCGGAAGAGATTTGGTTGACGTTCAAAATGATAGCAGCAAATTACATCTTCAATCAGTACATTTTTGAATTGCCTGAATTGGGTGAAATGGAAACGGTCGCATTGACATATTTGTTGAATATTTTTGGCAAATACAATTCAAAAGAAGTTACACTGAAAATCATCCACCTTTTCATGTGCAATTGTAAAGAGGATAAAATTTACAAGTACTGGGGTACAAATTCTGTTGTTCGACACAAATTTCTCCAAGACCGATGCCATATGTTTTGCATTGGTAAGCTGAAACGTATCTAGTGAACAACTATTTTATAATTCTGATCATTTATATTTTCTCAGGAGATCACAAAATCGGTTTGGTATCATACGGTGAATATGAAGCTTGTACAGTTGTTTATCAAGAACTGCGTCGACATGGTGGTTGTATGGTAATATCGGATTTGTTTGAAAGATATCAACATGAATGGAATAACCTTTCAACTGGTACAAGAACTCTGCTTGGCACTTCATGTGAACAACTCACAAATTTTTTGTCAAGGCGTCCCACATTATTTAACGTATTTCCCAGCAAACGAGATGTAAGCATGCAAGCTCATTTGGGTTTTTGTGATTACAAATCATTTCTTGAAAATAATTTTCACGGAAATCTTGATGGATCACCTATTTATATGCAAGTATTTCCCCAAGTGGAATCGACGGCAACAGATGAACAGGAAACGTTCAACACTGACCACAGTATTGAGAAAAAGTAAAATATCACATAACTACAACCTTATTTATTGGATATGTTGTAAGAAAGAAGAAATACGCGCAAAAGTAAGTGAATAAAAATTATTCCTTTGACAAAGCATCAACTGATGATTCAATATTTCATATTGAATATTTTTCAGAAATATTGTCGGCCTTCGATTATACAGGCATTTTCTCTATGCAGCAGTATATGTAATCAACACTACTGAATGTAAATGTAACCTCACGAAATGAAAAACTATGAATAAAAATTTTTAAATCCGCACAAAAGAACACCTACACGAAGCTTATAGATATTTTTTTCAGAAAAAATATAAATACTGTATTGTTTTTTAGTAAACACCTTTAGCATGCATTTATATCTTGTTTTTGATGAAATTGAAAGAACGCGTAATAATTTGAAAGTTCAGCAATTTTGGTTAGAATATGCATCCTCTAGCTTTCTCAACAGCTAACATATATCATGTGCACAGTAAAGAATAATTTCAATTATGAAAATAATTAAAACATTTATCCATTAAACAATTCTCTATAAGTAGCTGATTCACGACTCATTTCATCTAAAGAACGCCAAGATTTTTCTGCAACTTCTTTATCGTGCCGATCAAGCTAAGAAAAATACGCAAATACTCAACACACATAAAGTAAAAGTTGTTACACGATTAAATATCACTCTGCTCTAATCTTAATAAATTGGAATCAGTATGTTTTAATGTTATTATTTCTTATTTCAATAATTACATTGCAAGATAATTTGCGTAAAAATACATACCACACTGTAGATTTCATCGTTGTGTTGGAAATCACCACGTCTTCTTGGCAATATATGAACATGAAGATGCTGAAACAAGAAAACACTTTGAGAAATGTTTGAAATTAAATAAAAATTCGCATTAAATGCATTTTTCACTTTGACTGTTTGACCAGCCTCAGGACCATCCTGTATGCATATAGTGGATGAGGAAGTTTTATAAAATTTTGCAAGTTTTGATTCAACCAATTGAACACAATTAAACAGATCGGCAATTTCATACGAATTCAATTGAAAAAGCTTTTGCACAGGTCTTAAAGGAGATACAAGAGTATCTTAAAAGCAAAAAAAAAGAAATTTTTTTACAACGAGCAATATTTTCTTTAAAAAACAAAAACACTCACGTCCTTTTACAACAGGCTTTAGATTCACAAATGCATAACAATGCTCTGATCTGTAGAACACACAACTGCTTGGAATTCTTTTTTCTGCAAAAGGATATTCTGATATGCTGTCGATATCTAAATATCAACTATTCACAGAACAAATCATATTTAATTAATTAATATGCTGTAACCAAAAAATGGAGAAACACGTGACAACAGTTGATATAAGTCTGTACGTCGGTTATTTTGTGTTGGAAATTGTTTTCTTACAGAATTCTCAAAATCCAAATCCAAATCACAAACTGCCAAAGATGGTGTATTTGTTGAACACTGAGCCAATACTGTACCCCACGGATCCACAACCATCGCACGCCCATACGATGAACGCTTATCATTGTGCTTGCCACACTGGGCCGCCGCTATAACAAAGCACTGACTATCGATGGCACGACTGCGAACTAAGACCTTGAATATAAATAAATGCAAAAAATAAAAGAAATTATAATTAAAAAAAATCAAACATACTTCCCAATGAGCCATTCCAGTTGAAACTGTAAATGCCGAAGGATAACACAAAACTTCTGCTCCAAATTGGCGAGCCAAACAGCTCAGTTCTGGAAATCGTATGTCGTAACACTACGAAATTTTTAATTAAATTTAAATACAATTCTTTGCATTTAGGAATAATACAAAAATTTACACATACTGTACTAACAAACAATCTCCCTATTGGAGTCTGCACTGGCAATTGCAAATTGTTGCCAGCAATTGTATAACTACTTTCACGTATACTCTTTTCTCCCGGAATGTCAACGTCAAACAAATGTACCTTACGGTATTTTGTGACAGTATTACCATGATCATCAATAATTAAATGTGTATTATAAACTCGTACATCACTGTCTTCACTCTGAATAATATAAATCAGCAACTGTAAATTATACACGATCAGTATTACCTTCTCATGAAATCCACCAAGCGACAGCCAAACTTTCAATTCACGAGCCAACATACGATATTGGTCAATGTAGACGCCATTTTCTTTCTCAGCCAGTTCAATGCTTTTTGATTTCGATGCTGCCACATAATCAAAACATTCCGGAAGAAATATCATCTAAATTTAATAATTGCCATTCATTATCATTTTATGCATTTCAGCTCAAAGTAGTGAATGTTTTCGATAAATAAAAGCTAATAAATCAAACAAAAACATGTTCAACGAAGTTGTCACATTTTATAAATTTTTCAATGTTAAATTCAATACATTCATGGAATACAACAAATTTTCATGTAAACGATAATAAATGAACATGCATATTCACGTACTTTGGCATTTTTAGTTTTCGCCAGTCGAATCAAATTTTCACACTGCTTCCAGTTATGTTGTTTGTCTTCTGTAGAAAGTGTCTGACAAACGGCAACCGTCGACCGTGGCATGGAAGAATAAAAGATGCGACTAGATTGAAATTTAATTAAACCAAATCTAATCATCTGAAAATAGATTTCAGAGCAAAAAAATATCTGAAAGTAAAGCACAAAAGAAATACCGACACTGCGGCTAAAAACATATTTAAAAAATTGAAAAAATTTCAAACTTTTAATAATATAATATTACAAAAAAGGAAAACAATCCTTAATTTGAATAAATGAATAATTTATTCATTGCCGTGGTCGGCTATTCGAACCAAGTCTGTTTCTCTTGGAAGATATTTTTGAAATGTTTTTCCATTTGCCTTTGAGTTTGTTGGATTCAATTTTGTAACGTTCCCGTAATTGAAAACGCTTCTGCTCCACAAAACGTTTTACTTGCTCTTTACTGGGCGCAGGTTTGATCAAACCCATGCGAACTAAATATTTCACACTCACAGCTGTGACACCAATTGTGGCTGTGTATCTCAAAGGTGTTACAATCTTAAAAACGTAAAAGAAAATTTTAAAACAAAAAAATAACTTAACGATTAGTTAAAATTTATAATTAAAATAAATCTAATACAAATAAATATTTCAATTATCTGAAACAAAACAACAATCAAACATATTTTTCAATTAAATTAAAACAAGCTTGATTGTTAAATTACTGTAGTTCTATTAAAAACTATCGATCATACAAAGCAAACACTGAAACACGTTTGCAATTGCAGCACAAAATATTAAACTTGAAATATTAGTAGCAGCCATGTAAACAACGAGTTAAAATTTTTGAAAGAAAAAGTGTTTTAGAAAATTGAAATCACAAATATTTTCTCTGATATTAAATTCAATATTGCTATTTTACAGTTTTGTTAATTATTAAATAATTTTATTAAAAATGTAAATGGAAAATAATTACTTTGAACATGGCGTACGCAAGAGCTATGTTTCCAGCACGAGGTGCCTGTTTTAAACGATTCAAAATTTGCTCACTGAAGCCCATCGATTCCAATATTCCGACAAGATCCACTCCACTGAAATAAATCATTTTCAATTTTATTAAACAAACATATTTTTAAAATTGAATTTTACAACTGAATTACCATAGCATACCTTTCGGCTAAGTAATAAAACGATCCAAGCCATACAGATGAAGTAATCAAATGAACTGGAACCAAAACATACCAATATCGTTTGAAAGTCAGCTTGAATTTCTGATAAGTTGTCAGCTTAGATTCATCAACATCAGCTTTTTTATCCGGTTGCAAACCGTTCGATTTACTAGATTCCAAAGATGCTAGTGAGCGGTGATACTGAATGCAACTAACAGAAAATGTGCATCTCGAATTATGAGAAAGTGATCCATATTTCCACGGGACTTCAAAATAAATTTATTACAGTAAACTTAAAAAAAAATAAACCAACTAAGCGGTTGAAGAGCATACCTGATTTTTCAAATTTCAAAAGGGGATTTCGATTAAATGCATAATTTCGCATAAAATTCAACTTCAAACCTCGCCAAGATCTTGAGCAACACGTAACTGCACGTAAAAGTGACATTAATTAAAAAAAATTAATCTGACAGATCAACTTGCTGGACGATGATAACAACACTGGTGAACAATAATTCGCTTTTCAAACAACATCTTTCAAAAATTGAACTGCTTTCAATCAATTATAACTTGAATAAACTTTCATACATTATCCATGACAGTGATAATTGAAGGGATTTGATTTATTTAACAAAAAATTGTTCTTATAATATAAAAATGAAGGATGAAATGTTCGGGTCAGTTCAAACAGTTGTTTTCATCCCGTGCTTTCTCCAACAAGTTTCAGAAATCAGTGCTTAACAAAGATTACTATTTTAGACTAAAAAGAAAATACAGAAGAAATTAAGAACGTGCATGAATTAACAGACTTCGTTAAAATGAATAAATTACAACAAAGAAATTTCAAAAAACAAACTACTAATTTTAAAATTACCCACTTTTAAAAAAAGCTAAATACGATCAAAAGTAAAGCTATATTGATAATACTATATTGATATACAATAGCTTTGTTGTATTGTTTCTAAGACATTATTCAATAATAATGCAACAACGCGAAATATTGCTTATCTTTTTTCAGTTTACAAATTAAACATTAAAAAATACATACATATTGATATACAAATATAATAATTTAATTTCAGTTGAAAATATAATAATATTTGATGAACAAATAAGTAGATGTGAGCAATATAGTTAAAAAAAAATCAAGTTAAGTGGACTAAAAGTTTTACAAAGAGGCAAATCGAATCAAGAATGTTTTTTTTCAGAATCTCATATTCTCTATATTCTTCTCTGCTCTCTTTGTTCTGCCAAATTAGACATATACACTTCAGTACTCGATAAACAATGCATCTACAATATGAAAACTGTAGCAAAGACTGCCCGAACTCAAAAAAAAAGGTCAACCGACATTCGACTGAACACGTCATCAACAGTCAGAATTACCGTATCCCATAATCAGGTTAAAATTTTTATCCGGTTTCCTGTAAATTTGGAAAGAAAATAACGTACAAGCTTGTTTCAAAAACGTTTGCTTCGCTTGTAAACTGTACTTGGGTAAAAGATAATACGCTGTTCTAGAGAAAAGCATTCCCACGCCGGGAATCGAACCCGGGCCTTGCGGGTGAGAGCCGCAAATCCTAACCACTAGACTACATGGGAGGTTAAGTGTTTTAGAAACTGCATACTTAAATTCATGATGATTTCAATTGTTAATTAATATTTCAAAATCATTAATGACCACGTTGCTTATTTCAATTCGAATATTTATTTTTTTCAATGATTCCCACCTAGCTTATGTTCCATTATGAATTTACTTTTTCCTCTTCTGAAACTGTTTTTGCAAACAAGCTCAAATCAAGTATAAATTGAAAGATATGAATGAATAAATGATAAAAACAAAAGACTATTCAAATGAAAACACAATAAATTCTACAAGTATTATTTTTGCAAATTTCAATCTCCAACGCGAAAAGAAAGAGTACATAGAAACGAAAATGCTAACAAACAAGTAAATGCTTTTCGAGCAAAGAAAAGTATTGCATAGATCTTGCAATAAGAAAATAAAAAGAAAAGCAACATTGAACAAACAATTTAAAATTAATTTAATGAATATAATTTATTTTCGTTCTTTTTTTTAACTTTCAATTCTACAGTAATCAGAAATAGAAAAATGCAATAATTGCGACTAGAGAAACAAAACGACTGTCGAAAATTGTCGTTGCTTTGCTCACAGCAAGCTAGCTATATACTGATTGTTATTGAATGAACAAAATAAATGATGAATGAAAAACAAAGAAGAAAAAATAAATAAATAAATAAACAAAATCGTTATAACAAACAACAAAATAATGCAGGGGAAGAAGTGAGTGAAAAAAAAAAGCATGATTTTTTCAAAGTAACCCATCAACAAAAGAAGTATCGTAGTGTTCCATCAAATTGCGTAGAAAAGTCATCTCTTTACGGGTATTGTCGAAAATTACAGTCGGATCATCCGACTGACATCGAAGACAATTTGGGGCCATCACCATTGCCAAATTGCTCGAGTCCATCTTTGTGTGGACAACATTTTCTGGCCGTATGAAAATCTATATTATTATTAAAAAAAAGTAAAATTGAAGTAGTAAGCAATGTAAGAAGAAAAAAAAATCAGTCAAATTTACCTGAAGAAATCTTATAAGATATGCAAGCACTAGACGATTGATCGATGGCAAACGATCGGCAATTTCACAAGATTTCAACGGCTCATCGACCGTCTGTATACATTCTTGATAAAGACAGTCTGGTACCAATGGATCGGCAAGTTCTCGATACCACAACTTCAACAAACTTGCAGGAATATGCGGATCGGCTACTGGTGGCAAAAGCCATCGGTCAATGCGCATTTTCAACGCATTCACTTCGTCAATATCGCCAGGAACTCTGAAAATGCCTTCGGTTCTGGCACCATTCAATTGCAACACCAATTCAGACAATGTAGTCTGGATCCAAGGCAATTTTCGACCAGTAAATCGTTCCCTCTGTATCACCATCACTTCGTCCAGTGTATTGCCAAACATCGACGGATGAAAAATCTGCAACCTGGCCTGTTCCACCTCTTCAATTGTAGGCTTACGCAGGCCACGCCTAGCACCGTGCCGAAGAATACGTTCCAGTCGTTTGCAACAATGCTGCGCATAATGGCTTACAGAAACTTCTGGCAAGTCCAACACCGGATCCGCGTATCGAGAAATATAGGTATCCAAATAGGACGTGAACTGTGATGAGGGAGGGAAAAATTTCAAACAAATTGACATCAATTCCCAACCTCGACGAACACTTTCCGGCCTGGGATTTTCGGTTGTCTGCTTGCAGAGTTGGATAAAAATCTCATCCCGCAGAGCTGGCTTCGCCCAACCACGCACACAGACATCCAAAGCGAGCATATCAACCGTGATGGTCGATTTTTTCACTTTTCGATCTCCCATATAAGCTTGTATACGTTTGAAAATTTCTCGCGCTTCTTTCTTCACAGCTTTGTCCACAGTCATGATCAACGGTTTCTTCAATTCAGCCTACACATGAAATAATAAATCACAAAAAAATAAATAAATATTTTTGACCGAAATTTCATTCTTACCCTCGTCCAAGAAAGCATACTTTGTACGCTTTGTCGTTTACCAAACAAACCTTTCTTGTGCCTGTTCAAATACTCATGTGGGTATAATTCAACATCGCTTTCCCTTAGTCTCAAAAGTTGTTGTTGCTGCTGTTGATGCTGTTGTTGCTGTTGATGCTGTTGATGTTGCTGCTGCTGCTGGTGATGATGATGCATTGGTCCACTTGTTGTAGTTCGAGTGCATTCCGCTTTATTCTGAAATAAATATTTGAAAAGTGAAATCATCAAAATGCAAAAAGAAAAAATAACAACAACAAAATTTTAAAAACCTCACTCACCAAACGATTTAAAGTAGACGAATGATTGACGATTACATTCGTAGGAGCCAAATAATGTTCTTGATGAACAGGCATCAAAACAGACTGAGGTCTGTATTGGTTGGGAGATAGATCGGCAGTGCTAAGGAAACCATTCATCGAACTTCGAGCTGGCTTTTCTACAACATTTTTCAAACGTTTCGTGGAACCATTTTCATCATCTGCCATTGAATTATTCGAACACGAAACAACTGTGTTCAATTTCGGTACATTGAAATTGCCAGCATCCGAAGAACGACGTCTGTACAGTACACTGTCTAATAGTGGTGGTTCAGCACCACAGTCATGTGGTGTTGTAGATTTCGATTCTTTGGATAATGTATCCGGGGTATCATAAATCACCCGTAGACGGGTATCATCAGGATCCAAAAATCTTTGACTGACACCCATTGTAGGCAACAAATACTTTTTTGATGACAAACAACTCTTACTGACCAATACTTCATTATTGTCATCAATATCATCATCATCATCATCTTGACTAGATAACGACACCGGTGATGGTGGTCCACCTTCTTCATCATCGGCAAATAAACCCTCATCATCATCGTCATCTGGTGCACTGTCATCATTCGAACTCGACGAACTTTCTTCTACTTCTCGTTCTAAGAATAAAATAAATAAATACATTAAAACAAAAATCACAATAACAGCAACAGTAACAACGATTACTCAATATATACATGTATGTAATAGCACTAATACATTAATTTCATACCTGAAAACTGATCAATTGAATCACCGACAATAAACTGCTGATGCAACTGACTGTAAGTGAGATGCTTTGTAACATGTTCATATGCAGGTGCAATACTATTAACAAATGCTATTCCCATTCTAGGTGTAGTTTGCCGTTGTTGTTGTTGTTGTTGCTGTTGCTGTTGTGATATTTTGTTCACATTTGGACTAACTGGTCGATTCAAGCTAACCGGAAATTTCGCCAATTTGCATGCAGTTCCTGAACTTTTAAAAACATTACCAGCCGAGTCCAAGTGTCCAAAACGAGGGCTTTCAACAGACGCGGCCGACGAAGAATCGTCTCCCCGAGCACCAGAATCTCCAGATTTGATTCCTGAATCATGTGATTTCCATACTGCTGCTGTACCAGCAGTACAAGTACTATTATCAATCGCTTTCCAAAGTTGTGGACTGCCAGACATAGACGCCGTTGCTGGAACAACACGTGCTTTGCTGTGACATACGTTGGCCGTTTTAAGCAACACCTTTTTCGCTGATTTACCACTACCACCACCACCACCACAAGCAGCAGCAGCATTAGTAGTATTATTACTAGCACCGTGTGTTTTCATCACCATTGAATTTTTTTCTTCACTCACTTCTTTCCTAAGTTGAATTTCTGCTTCACCATCGTCAACTGTTAATTTTTTTTCTTCTTCTTCTTTATTCACCTCATTACCATCTTCGTCGTTATTATTAGCCGTAGAAGTGGTAGCAGCAGTAGTAGTAGCAGTACTATCAGCATCTTCTTCCTCCTCATCTTCTGAACCAGATTCAAATTTCTTTCCATCTTTTCCACCATATAAACGTAACTGATTGAAGTTACATGCAAAATCAAACGATCGCTGACGACTGAGATTGCCCAAATTTGGAAGCTGCGATTGTTCAGAGTGGAGCTTCAACGACTGACGCACTGCCGGCACCGGAACCGCAGCATTTTTGGTAGTGTTGGTGCTGGTGGTGGATGAATTGTTTGGTGCAAGAAAAGAGCGTACAAATGAACTGGATGAATCTAAACAAGAGGTCGATGCTTTACACTGCTTCTGATCCAACTGTCTCCGACGAGGCGGTGTGGATGAACTCCCTTTGAAAAATTGTTGATTTGGCAATTCGTCGACACGATGAGAAGATGACAGCTTGGAATCATGCCTTCGTAGAAATTTTCCAACCTTTAAAATACATTTATATTTAAATAAATAAATAAAATATTATAATTATTATAACCTCAACGTTGATTCGATGCGAATCCGCACAACAACTGTTCATTTGAAGTGAATAAGAAGACATGGAACCAATCATGGGATCAAATCGTCTACTATTTGTTGCTGCATCCGTACAACTGGAAGAACTGCATCTATCCAAACTACTGCCGGCACTTGGACGGTCATTTTCGATACCATTTTCAACCGGTCTCTCATTGATCGTTTCTTTTGTATTTCTACATATATTTCATTGTCATCAAATGACAAGTTAGTCAAGTAAATTTTATAGCTTTCAATTCTCACCGAAAATCAGCATTTCTTTTATCTTTATTCAACGATACAATCAAAGCTTCTTGAATAGAATCTTCAGGCTCAGTTGAATTGGCAACATTTCTTCGAGACCTGCTGCGAGATCGACCACCACCACCACCAGTACGATGGTTATGCTTTTTGACTAAATGTGATGCAGAAAGCGCGGTCTGACATCCTTTAGTTTTATTAACCTAAACCAACACCCCAAAATACAACAACATATATATCCATACGTATATGATTATGAACAAACTAAATTTCACTTACACGTTTCCGTGCCTTGGGAGATGCTAATGGACTAGTCTGAGTTTGACAACTGACTGTTTTCGTTTCAGGCTTCCTTGTAGTAGTAGATGTCTGAGTAGAGCTACGACTAGAATGAGGACTCAGACTGCTTGCTGTAGTGCATGGAGAATTGATAGACTCATTTGGCACTGAGAACAGTGGCTCATCGTACAAAACTGCATTGCCGTGCAATTCCATCTGTACTGGTGGTGATACGTGCTGTCTTGCTGCACTGGTTCGATGGCGTGCTTCTGTATTCTGTTTCAAAGTCTGAAAAAAAAATTTAATTAACAATTTAACAACAAAGAAGGGGAAAAAAATCTGGTAAACAACCTGCAACTTTGCCAACGGTATGATGTCACAGTTGTACGGACGTTGCCAGACTGTCTTCTGCGTAGAAGCGTTGTAATAATAAAATCGACCCGTATTTTGGTCGTACAATTCCCACCATTGATTCTCATGCGTCTTTTTTCTGCACAAAAAATTGCATTATATAATTTTCAAAAAAAAAAACAAAACAAGCAAAATAACGAACATTCTAGCTCCTGGTGGAGGATCCCATGCACATTCGCCCGTGATCAAATTGGCGTACATGTGTTCCCGTGTCTGCGGTTCAACAATTTCAACCCATTCAATTCTGAAATTAAAAAATTAAATTTAAGAAAAAAGAAAAGAAACTGGAATGTGCATTCACTTGAAAAAAAAAATCACACAGATTGTTGCAAAAAAATGATAATCAAGAATTAATTATCTTCTTCAGTGTCAATTTCACTTTAAATCAATGATTGCATTTACAATTCATCTTAATAATAAAGATAAAATTAAAATTTCCAATAACAATTAATTCATTATATTAAAATTTTAAAATATCACTTTCAACAACAATTTGAAATAGTATATAGGTGAAAAATTACCGTCACATGAAATTAAGAAATAAATATACAGATGAAAAAAAATCTTCATTGTTGGAACCTACTAAAGTGTAGAAATTTCATCTTTTTTAAATTAAAATATATAAAAAAAAAGGAAGTCAGTGATTAATTTCAGTTTAAAATTAAATTTCATGTTAACGCGAGATGGAAAAAAATAAACAAGAATTAGCACAATAAGAGTTTTCATACTGTTGTTCAATTTTCGAAAAAATGCGAAAAATTCACGATTTCTCTCATTGATAAAGGATAAAAACATTATCACAGTCAGCGTGTTGCTTTATAAATTGAAAAACGTGAATTCCAATTCTGAAATCACCTATTCAACAAATTTGAAATGCTTTAGCTGGCCAAATTTTATTTAAACTAGAAAAAAATACCACTACCAAAAAGCTGAAGAAGAAAAAACAACAACTTAAAAATAGCCATTCAAAAATAACCTCTTTTTCTTTCAAAATACTGCCATGAAATATCGCTTGAATAAAAACTAACAAACAATTTTATTCAATGGAATAAATATTACGACGATCTGAAATTATTAAATTTTAAACAAGACAGATCTAAATACAAAATACAGACAAATGTAAGAAAATCACACGTGCAATAACTAGGCAATTGAGTAAAAAAATGAAACCAACAGCGCAAATTTATATGCAAATTTTATTAGACAGCAAATGTACTTATTTTTCGAAATTTGAAAATGTTCATCTTCACATGCAGCACTTAGCTACGTCAGTTATTCATTCCACAGGTGAGGATAATTAATATTATTATTATCAGTTAAATTGTCTATTTCTCTGAATAAAATTGCTAAAAGCAACATTCTGAAAACGTTGTTACTTCACGCTAGAACACTTTGAAATCAAGTGCCAGCTATAGAAAGCAATAAAACTGATAATTAAATTTTTAATTATAATTAAGACATTTTAACGCAAAATCTTCCGTTTGCATACATTTAAAGCAATTTAACATTAAGTTAATACTTGAAAAATATTTAAATTGAAAAAAACCATCAAAATCGTTTAAAATAATAATAAAATTAGCTGAATAACATAAACATTATTATTCAATGAATTATTAACTACAGAAAATTAATAAACAAAAGATCTCGAAAATTACGAAAAAGACAAATTCTAGTCTCAGCCCATGCAGAAAAATTGTGAACACAGAACCAACACCAATATCTCAAATCAATTTCTGCCCCCAATCTGTGCAATTTTTCCAATGTAGATATCAATCAAGAAGCGCAACTAATCGATCGACGCGCCAGTGTAGTCATTAACAAACAATTTCCCTCATTTCATAGTACATTCAACTCTTCAGTAAATAGAATATCAAAATATTTCAAAAAATAATAATAAATAAATTTAATAAAATTAAATAATATGAAAATAACAATAAAAAACATTGAAGGTTTTGAAACGCAACTTACTGGGAATCGGCCATCATGTACCACAACTAGTTGAATATGAAGACTTTTAAAGTGAAGTCAACATTATTGTAATTGAATTCCCATTTTACCATAATGACCACAATTTTCTAGTTAACCTGAAAATATAAAATATTCTAAGTGAAATATGACAAAAGTAAAACACGCGACTAATAATTCTACATCCATCAATGCAGTTTTGCATCAAAAATAAGCAGAATCAAAACAGTTTAACCGCCAGTTGTCAGTTGAATCAAATCATCACATTATATGTACATCAACTCTAGTTGATCACTACCACAAACGTGACATGGTGAAACTTTAATTCAACAAAGATTTGAAAAAATAATCAAATAGAAGGATTAAAATATTATTCCTTTCCAACTTTACATAGTCAATAAATAATTAAATGCCCATTGGTTCATTTAAAAAATGAAATATAAGTTTGTAAATACAAAAAATCAGTAACAAAATAAATGGAAGATATATAAATTAGTCACCAAGCGTTCGCACGAATAAAGCTGGTGATTAGAAGATATCTGATTCACGCGTACACCGCAACAGCGGTCGTCAAGCAGCAAATGCAGCATTAGCAAAAGCAATAGCAATAGCAATAGCAATAGCAGCAGAAGCAGCAGCAGCAGCAGCGGGACTACTTCTAGCTTCCATATGCCGAAAGATCGATTGCTGAGAACAATAGTAAATAGCTCTTGAAAATGCGACGTCGTGGTCGACGTACAGGTCAGCATAATGCAAATGCACGCTTAATGCAATTATGCGAAACACATGCACCTGCTTCATTCAAGTAAATTATAAAAATCAAACAAACACTTGAATCTTCTCTTAAAAAAAAAACACAACAAGAAAACCACGAATCTTATCCATAATATAAAAGCACAAAATAACTACAAAATCATTGTATGATAAAATGAAAACAAATCTACAAGTAAACAGCCTGGACAAATAATGTAAAACAAGTTTACCAACATCCGGAAGATGTTTTCTCTGACCAATCTGAGCGTAAACAGCACAGATTACGTTATGACCGTGTTATGGAAAAATTTTGAAGACCACATAGAATGCAATGCGAATTAGCAATTTGATGGTCATCGTAAATAAACATCATTATCTAACACATGCTGGGTGTCAGTCAGTCGGTCAATGTCGCGTACTCTTATCATAGTCTTCATTGAAAAATAAAAGTACAATGCAACGAGCGGAAATTAAATATAAACTCATTGTAATTGCATCGCTAACAACTAATTTAACACCACAATTACCACCACTGTTTCGAAATAAAGAAATTTTTATATTTTATTATGTTAAAAAATAAAATCATTAAACAACGCCGAATATAGAATATTAAATTGAATAGTATTAAAACAACTAATCAAAGAATAAGCAATACAAACATTTTCTCAACAGGGTCATGAGATTAGTCAGAATTTATACTGTATTTTTCTAAATAATGCAGGAACGACTATTGAAAATTGTGATCAAAAATGAATTAATGCTGAACATTAAAAGATTTTTTCTTTTCAAAACTAATATTCATTCACGAAAAACTTTATAAATTATAAGTAAATGCAATAAACATGTTGTTAGTTTTACTTGTGACTAATTATTTGAAAAAAAAGACTTATCAATGAAGTTTGTTCTTTTAAGAATGAGTTAGTTTGCACATTTTTCCTTTATAATTAGCACTGCACTATTTTGAAATACAGTAAGTTAAAAATTGCATTATCACAAACATCATCTGCAAATTAAATTAAAATGCAATTCAATGCTGTTAAATACATGCAGATTTTTAATTATTTCTCTATAATTATATTTCAAATCACAGAGATTTATGTAACTTCTTAAATGTGACAAATAATTTTCTTCTTTTTTCGTGTAGTTAATAGTTTTGTGTTCAGCAAAGTATAAGATCAAAGAACAGATAAATATTATTATAATATAATATATTATATTATAAAATCACATTGCCTTAAAATTAAATTTAAAATTAATATATTCGTCAATATTGTTTTCAAAATTAAAAAATATTTTTTACAGTAATTCCAGCGTTACCTGCATTACTGTTACTGTTGTATAAGTTTTATTTTTTGCCAAATTCATTACTTTGAATTCAATTATTTAGATGATTTATTTAACGTATCATTATTGATAATTACGCTTTATTTTTAAGACTTGTTTCGTAATTTTGAAATTTCTCTTATCACATTTTTGTAACTTGTGGTAAGCAGCATTGTACTGAAAAATTTACTGCGAAAATGAACGTTTGATTATTTCTTTCGAAACTAGAAGCTTATTTAACCTTTATTTGTTTCTTTATTTAGTTAATTTAAAAATTAGGATAAGCGGAAAACTTTTAGTATACACTACGAAAAGCTCAGTTATTATGAGATATATAATTCTACCGTAGTAATTTACGTAGACATGATCAGCAATAGACGTTGTGTGAATTGTATTAGCAAACTTTCTGAAGTTTTCTTTCACTTTTTGAAGGTGAATATTTTTGTCACCGAATAGCTATTATCATTGTATCAGTGCATTCTTTTGAAGGTGATTTAACTATTCGATGACAGAAGAAAAGTGTTTCGGTAAGTACTTTTCTCCAGTTAACACTGTATTTGTAGTTTTTTATTGGGAAATTTGTATTTATAAATCACTAATATTTCTTCCAGGAAAAGACAAAGTTATTTTCGTTACTAAAGAACAGCAGGCAGTTCCATTACATCCCGATGTTCAAGCACTTAGTATCTCTTTAGATGATGAAGAACGCGGTAAGATGTTGATCACACGACAATAAAAAATCTAACAAACATTATCCCCTGTGTAAGATGAGTTTATCATATTTGTATTAATTATTAGTCAATGTATGTATCTTATTCGAAAAGTAGTTGAGAGGAAATGAGTTTATAATATGGAAATAATTATAACTTATCCCAAACACATTAGTTTCTATTGTCAAATTATAAATAACAGTTATTATTTGATTAATTTATATCGAATGCAAATGCGAAGTTTGTTTACCTGAAATGCAAATTATTAAATTGATCGAATAATAAATAATAAATCAGTACTGAACGTGTAATTTGTTGATTAATAATAATGGGCCGTCGTAACTTCTATAGGCCCAGTACTTGCTAATGGTGAAATCAACTGGAATTGCCCTTGTTTGGGTGGAATGGTTGCAGGACCGTGCGGTTTCGACTTTCGACAAGCATTCGGTTGTTTCCACAAAAGTACTGCCGATCCTCGTGGTTCGGATTGCATGGAACAATTTTCTCAGTTGAATGAATGTCTCTCAAGATATCCCAATCTTTACGGTGGCTATGATGTGGATGAGAATGAAGATACGCTCAATTTCGCAGGCGAAAAATCCAATTCTGATACAATTTCTGCTGATGAAAGCACTATTGAACATCAGCAACTTTCTAACGAAAGTCAGCTCATGTTACCTAAATTATCATCAGAAGCAACAAATCAGAGAAAAGAATAAAAAAAAATATTATTGTTTTTAATTATTTATTATTTCATCGAATTAATTCAAAAATTCCGCTTATAAATGATATTTCCAATTTTTCAGCTTTCAAGGCAACATTGAATCGAAAGCATCTATTGACGATAGCACATTTGCTACATAAACACCCACTGAAAACATCAATGCAGATTTCACCACCGACCTGTGTATAAAACACAAAACATAATAAGAAATATATATATATATATAATTATAATTAAAATAAACGAAAGAAAAAACATACCACTGGAAAGGATCGTTGTAGATGCTGCTGAGAGCGCCGCGCAGCGTTATCTTTCTAGATTTATCACCAGACTTTCTACGTGAAATTCCACCGTGCATTTTCTTCTACTCCAATTGCAAAAATAATAAAGCAGCTTAAACGGAGAATATTATAAACAATTCAATCAATTCAGTAATCAGTATTCATGTACAAAACATGACATCAAATCAAATCAATGTTGCTACAATTTAAGCGAAGATAACATTTTTATTAGCAATAAAAATTAATGAACGATTGAATTTAAATACCAATAAAATATTGTTGGCAACAATGAAACAACAGTGCACACGGGCACAAAAGTCACACAGGTCACAACAATTATGAACATTTTGACCGATTAAATTCCGTTACAGACAAATCAGTCACCGATGATGACTCATTGCAACAGAAAGCATCTTCAAAATCTACCAGTACACTTTTCACAGCGTTGTAAAAACTAAATAAAAACAAAAAATGAATAAGGAAATTTCTACAGTATTATTATTATAATTATTATACTTGTGAGTAATTTCGTTGGTATCGCCTTTCAGTACCATTTTCAATGACTGACTTTGCGTGGTCATCACTTGATTTTTGTGTGAAATTTCAAGCATATCTGGCAGGCCTTCGACACCACGTATTTTAAGTGCTTCATAACTGATCAGCACAACTTTCCACTTGCAAACTTTGTCCTGTAAAATTGAAATTTACATTTTTCAATTCAACAGAAAAAAAAACATCCTACCTCAGATGCAGCGTAGAATTCCATCACACTGTCCTTTCGTAAAATGCACCAGTATCGTTTCCATGCATCCCTCTTTCTCTGATGCCAAACGTAACCTTTCATCACACAGTCGTCATCGGCAGTTATCTTAAAAAGAAAAATAAAATTTGAATAAAATATGCTTAATTTCTTTTTTTTTTAAAAAAAAATAACATCTCACCAAATTGCCATTTGAAGATTTGTTCTGTTCAACTCTACATCTCGGAGGAAAAAACATATTACATTTCAAAAATTCTGGACTAAATATTTTTGAAGAAGCATCCGCTCCGAAAGCTAAATAAAAAAAAACAATATTATCAATAAAATATTATCCTAATTATTCATCAATATACATCTATTCAATAAGATATCATAACAAAGCGGACAGACAATTTCAACTGAAAAATCTGCATATTCCAAGGAAGCTTTTCCTATACATCTGCGACAAATCACCTAAATGCAAAGATAAAAAAAAATTAAATAGTCAAAAAAAATTAATTAATAAATTTTGACACACCTTTCCACATGCACGACAATGATGGCGACGTCGAAGTGTTGTAAAAGGAGTGATACAGTGTTGACACATGGTCACACGATCGTCCGGTACCCAAGGCGGAGCTTTCCTACCTATTTCTTCTGTTGGACTTCGTTTATCATCATGAACGGAAGACTAAAAAAGAATAGAAATATATTTAAAATATGCAAAATAGGCAATTTTATAATAAAATTAAACATTTTCAGATTGTTCCAGTGTCAAATTGGAATCAGAAAATCTGTTTCTGGACATTTGTATTGCTTCCTTAATTGCTTTTATCCATTCGTCACGCTCAGATAAAGATCTTAAAATAAATTCAGTTGAAAAGTATAAAAAATGTTTAAAATATACTTGGCAAGAATGATGATAGAACGACGCTGACTTCTAAGGTGAAATTCTTTTGATGTGGCATCATTCTTTGGCAACACAGGCATATCCAAAGTTTCAAGCGGTAATACATTGCGCACCCGAAGCATGCTGCTTCCATGCACCACCGGAGCACAGTACAAAAGTATATCATTAAACTGAAATAAATCCATTATATGATAATTTTATACAATCAAATTGCGAAATATTTCAACAACAATAACACATACCAAAACCAAAAAGCGAGGATGAATTTCTTTACGAGAATGTTTCATCACTTCCCCTTCTTTGAGCAACTTCCGGCCTGGTTGAATGATTTCATAATCACTGTACAATCGACGTTGCAAGTGAAACATTTTACGCAAATTGTCCCCCTCAACCAAGCCATGTTCAATCTCCAAAGCAACACTCTCCAACAATCGTTTAGCTTCTATAAAAATTAAACAAAAAAAAAAAATTAAATTAAATGCAAAATAAAATATTCAATTCTTGATCAAAATTACCAAGCGCAGATTCATATTCTTCAGAATTTGGAGAGCAATATTTCAAATAAGTTGACAACAAAAGCGGATAACGGCAAATTCGTTGATGAACACAGTCCAGCTGATGCACCAAAAGTAAACCGCCGAAATGCTTTTTCTAAATCAATATCAATATTATACAAAATTTAAAAAAAATTCACTCTTCTTATACAGTATAATGTTAAATTTAAATTATAGAAAATGACGCTCAGGCTCCTTTTCTTTTTTATCAAAGCACCACCGAACATGCAATAGTTCCTGTTGTTGTTCCAATTATGTCAATATAAATATTATTTAAAGAAAGTGAATAATTGTATTTTAGAAGGAAGAAAAAAAAGTAACCTAAAAATGCCAAAATGAAAGCAAAACTTACGTCTACATATAAGATAAATTAAACCAGTAAAAACTTCTCAATAAAACGATTGACAAGAATTTATAAAATAATGCATATCTGAATGATGTCAAAAAAAATGAACTTAAATGACCTCAAAATTATGTACTGCCGCGGCGAAATCAGGATACTGTCTGCAATTTTGAATAAGTTGTGTTGCCAATTCTTCTTTTTGTTGTAAAAACATTCGACTCATTTTCAAAAAATGACCCACTTTTAAAAGAATATCGGCAATTTGTGGTCGTGATGTCCTAAAATCAAACAGATCAATAACTGCGGAAATTTTGTAATGTGAGACAATCAAAAACAACACAATAACGTGCCAGATGCTTCTGATCGACCATGATAAAAACAGATTTTGATTTGTGTTCAATTTAAACATTACGAACAATAGTGAATCATCCAAATTGAGTGGGTTGCCATCCAATTACTCACCAACTATCTAATCTTGACTGCAATCGTTCCGCTATTTCCAGATGAAGCTTACGCAATGCATGCAAATGTCGAGCAATTTCATTTGGTACATCCGGTTGAAGAAGAAGACGTTGATTAATCAAGCTTTGACTTTCTATAAATTTGGGAAAATCCTAAAATAATAATAAATTTGAAAGTGAAATTCAAAATTTTGAAATTCAATTCAATTCAATTACAACGCTCAGTGCTTTCAAAGTATTTACATAGGCCCATTCAGTTCTGCACATTTCTTCGGCAACTCTGTACAATTTATCTTTTTGCTGTGGCTATATAAATAAAAAGAAACATTAAAAAAACAGAATAAAAGTAGAAATAAAACAACCTCTTGATATATAACGTCTTCTTCTTCTGACGATTCACTAGCAGAATATACCCCACTGCTTCTTTCGGAAAAGTATGAATCATGACCGGGCAAATAGTTATATCGCCTGTTTTCGTTCAATTTTTTCAAAAGCGACTTCTTCCATTTCGACGACCTACGTGATAATCTGAGATCGCCAAAAGAGAAACTGTGACGAAGGGAACTGTAACTTGAGCTTTGATGCAAAGAGTTCTCAGAATGCCAACGATGAAAACTTTGACTTTTCACAAGAACAGGCAAAGTAGCTCTACGCTTATCATTACATTCAACACTAGACTTTCTAAGGCAAAAATATGCTGAAAAGTTATGCTTTATACAAAAAAAAACATGCAATACCGATCTCCAAAAATAGGCGGAGCAGGAGCTGGCCGAACAGCCCGCAGTGGAGAATTGCGAAGATGCCTGTATTTCTCAACCAAGTGTAAAGGTTTAGGTGGAACAGGAGGTGGTATAGCAGATCGCATTAAAAAGAATTCACTGCTATCCACATATGCAACACCTGATACCATTGAAAACACTTGTCAACAATTGCATCAAGATCAACTACAAAAAAAAATTATCATAAACAAGACAATAACAATACTTCACAGAAATGAAAGGCTTATTTCATTTATACATTTTAATTAATTTTCAATAACAAAAACTCACCACTTAAAAGAAAATACAAAAAATGAAAAGAACTTAAACAACCATGTTTACAAGCAACAGTATTTCAATAATGCAAGTATAGAGAAATATAATACAGTAAGAAACTGAAATGTATGCTGTAAAACATTAATTTACCAAATGAAAATGATAACGATTAATGTTCAGTTTTTTTAATTACTATAAAATATGTTGTAACTAAACGTAACAACACTTTACTGTATTTTTTAAATGATGATATTTTTATACAGTAGAAAGCATAGAAGTTTAATATAGTGCTTGTGTTAGTTTAAATAAATAAATAATTGAATAAATTATATGCATGTAAATGCATGTGTGTTTATGAAATGTAATACAATAAATTTTATTCCTATAAATAACAATTGAACAGAAAATTATTTCAAATATATTTACGAAAATGTTCAGCTACGCAAATAATGTTCAATTATGGCTGAAAAAGCTGCAAAGCTAACGGCTCCCAATATAGCTGGCTTTATACCAGCTCGAAGACCAATTAAGCCACCAGTTATTGCACCGGACAAAATTCCATTCTTCATGTCAGTTTTACCTCGATACGTTTCTAGCGTGCATTCAAAACCAGCAAACATTAAACCAAGAACTCCAAAATTTTTTGCATAAATTACTGCACGTTGTCGTGTTTCTCGAATAACATCTTGGATTGTCACCTTGGCAGGATCGGCTATTGTGTGAACAGGGTCTACACTAGCTGTAAATATGCCAAACAGTGCTCCTGCACCGCATCCAACTACAGCTGCCAAAATGGTCTTGAATATGCAGCTTTCCATGACACGTTGAATGAAAACTTCTTCAGGCAAAAGTGGAGGTGCAGACGGGAAAGTTAGCGGAACAACTGCATCATTTTGCATTTCTCCCTTACTTCTAGGCGATAAAAAAATGCGTTTAATAATACTACGGTACGTTAATTTTTCATTATCACTTTTTTCCATAATTTTGTTTCGAAGTTAAAGTCGCGAATCAATTACAGTAAGTCACAAAACTCAAGCAAATAACTTTTATAATATAAATGTGCAATCATTATAAACAGTGTATGTATATTACTATTAAAAACTGAGATTAAATTAATTAAAAGGTAAAGTGAACATGTATTCAATGTAAAATTTGCTGATGTTATATCGTTATTATTAATATGGTTGATTTTAACGTTTTGACGTATTATTTCAAACTTTAAACGAAATGGTCCCACAACAGACAAACTTTTTCAACAGGAATGGCTGTGCTCATTGGCGAAGAAATTTTGTCGGTTCTTTTCTTTCAAATTATAACACAACAGTAAAAATTGAGGGTATGAAGTTGAAAATATTTAAATTGTGTTTAAAACTGCTAAGCTTTTTAAATAAAAATTACTTTTAAAGATATAAATTTCAAATAGAATATTTTATCAATTGAATTCTAAACTCTGTATGCCAATGAGCAAATGAATCACATTTAACAACAAAAAATATGAATAAATATTAAAACAATGGAAACGAAGGATTTAAATTTTAATTTAATAATATGTTTGAAACTGTTTTGCATAACTTTGAAATGCTTTGTTTCAATGTTCGAATCTTATTATAAATTTATTGCTCACATATTTTGATACTGTCATTTATTAGGACACTTCATTTTAAAGTACTGTCATCAAAAACTGGCACAAAGTACTAATAAATTTTTGGCGCCTTTGGTTACTGTATTTCGAATTTGAAATTCTCACACAGTCCTCAACATCCGTCGTTGTAGGAGGACTAATTTACAAGCAACTTTGTGTTTTCGATTTCATTGGCATTTCAACATATCTAATTCCAAAATCATTTAGACACTACGTTAGGTAAGTTATATTTATTTATTTATTTTTCTATCTGCCTTCGAATGTTCGTCATTTTATTTTAATATCTGACAATCTATAAGTAACGATAATATGTTAATATTTTTACTTTGGCAATTGAATACAGCTTTGTAAATAGTGTGATAAAAAAAATTAAATATATTTCATTATGATTTCCTGTTTATCGGCTATGGTTTGCAATTCCATCTTCACTGGCTGCTTGAAAAGGCAAGATAACAATTCTTCTGTAAATCCGATTAACCAATACATCTTTGCACTGGTTATTCTCCTCTCTACAATACCGACTAGATATACAATGTTGCCACGCCTTTTTATCACAAGCTGAAATAAATATTATTTAAATGAAATTCAAAATTAAAGGCATAAAATTGAATTTCATTACTTCACTAGCGAATAAATTAGGCCAAATTCCTTTAACCAGTCGTCTGATTATTTCATCGGCCGCCGCAGTTGGGCCTGATCGAATGCCTATCTCTTCTAAGTTGCCTAGAAGTTGCAAAAAATTTATTATAAATCATTATAGAAAGAACAGTAATGAATATTATCTTGCACTATATTTGAATTATATAATTTCATATTATTATGAAATAAATTAGCTTAGAATGAGAAAAGCAGTTTTATCAAAGTGATTTTTTTTTTTGATACGTACTAGTATGCCAGGTAAGCCAAGACTTTCGCACGCCGATTTGTTCAGGCTTTTGTGCCATTTCATAAGTTAACGGCTTGGTACGGAATCGTGTCGTCTATCCAAGAATAATAATAAAATTTACTTTCAACGGTTCAATGCAGTTCTCATGTTCTTTACTTTATGCTTTCCAGCTTGTGTTTTCCACAACGTGGCGGTTGTCGATAACGCACGATAAATTGATGATTGAAATTTTTTTCCAATTAACATCGCGGCTTCAATAAAAAAAAATTTTCATATCATTAAATAATGAAAGCAATTCAAAAAATAACATGCATTTATCATCAGCATTGGATAGATATAATAATTTGCGCAATGGTCGAAATGGTGAATTGTTGTTCAGCTTCATACATTATATTGGTTTAAATAATATTTTAAAATTTATCGTGTTATTTTTTTAAGTTAATACGCAAGCTGAAAATGAATTTCAGAATTCTGATTGAGTGTTTGCATAACGAAAATTAGGTTCATTTTGAATCATTACTGTATAGTTAATATTGAAATATATGAATAGATTGATTGAATTGGTTTTCTTTAATTGATAAATTCATTTTTTACAATGGAATTTTATTTTCCAACAAAGTGTTTTTGTCGAAACTGTAATTGACGAATAATTTTTTTTATGCTACATTTTTGCTTGATTTACAACAACGAACATATTTGCAAAAGATGAATTTATCAGATATTATAAATTGAACTGTGTTCTTCATTAGTCATATTGCATTAGAATATTTAAAATGTTTGGAATTGTTTTTTTTTGTCGTTCCAATTTTCAGAATTCGAACATTGATTATGTCAGTTGATAGTTTTTTTTTTTGCTTTTGTTGTTAATGCATTTTTAAAAGTGAAGGTTAAACACAAGTGAGAAAGTACATTTTGCATTTTGAAGAAGTGCAATTTGTATGAAAAGCAAATAATTTGCGAAATAATTTTTCATCAAAATGCAAAATTAATGCAATATTCTCATTAATTATTGAATTATAAAAAGTATTTGTTGTTGTTGTTTTTTTTTAAATTTTATATGATGAATAAAAGAAAATTGGTAAATTTATTATCAATAAGTCGATGTGTTATTATAGATTGTTATGCAATTATGAAGAGAATATTATTGAAAAATTATTTTTAGTAATTGATTTCAGTTTGACATAAATTTTTAAAATGAAAACAATAATAATAATATGTGAAAGTAGTGAAGATGTAAAAGAGATTGAAATCAGGGTTGTTTTGTTTTGTTCAAATCATCACTTGTTCAGGGTCATTGTTTTGAAAATTGCAAGAATTGCACAGTGCCAATAGTGATTAGCGTCACTGAGATGATTAGCGCGTGAGTTGAAATTGGACGAAACGTGTGTGGTTTGAATTTTTCTTTTTCTCATCACAAAACAGAGAGTGAGAGAATTAAATTTCTTTTTAATTTTTTTTATTACATTATTAAAAACTGTTGATTTTCCATGATGACCTACTTTTTTGTTTTTATTATTAATATTATTTAGTTTAGTTTAGTTTTTTTTTAATTTATCTTGACCCATCTGTCAATAAGATCGATGATGATAGTGCGATTTCAATGTGAAGTAAAAGAGAGAAATTTTTTTTTCCCCTTTTTCAAATTCTTCTCATCGACTTCACTGTGATTTGCATATTGACGACAGTTTGCTCTGATTGGTCGATTGATCGGCAAAGATGATCGACCTGTACGGTGTTGCATGTTGCAGTGAATGCAAGGACGCCGCCGCCGGATACTTGTAGTTGACGTCCTTGAAATAGAAGAAGAAGTTGTTTTGCTTTGACAACAAAACGGCAACTTACTCATCCGGCTATTCATTTGCGATGAAACTTTTTTCCATCTTTTGCACTATGCATAATTTTGCATAAATTAACTGTTATTAATTGAAATTAAAAAAATTTCATTTTATTATTTTATTATTCAACTTTTATCACCATGCTCTTCGTCAATTCTTTTACTATTCTTTTCTCCATTGTTTTTTCATTTCACTTTCTCGCCACAACTTTGAGTGTTGAATTCAAACAACAACACCGTATCAAAAGATTAAGAGATGAGGTATTGTTTATTCTTATTATTTATTAATATTTATGACATTCATTAAAATTTAAATTTCGATTAATTCATTTTTTTTCTTTAATCATTCAAGGATGAACCTACAATAGTGTTGGCTGATCAACAGACTAAATATCTCCAACGAGATATCAAACTCATATGTCCAGAAGGTAAAATTATCATTAATTTGTTTTAATGCTTTTTTTTTGTTCAAATTTAAATTAATTCAGATTGGAAATTGAATGGTTTAACATGTTATCGTGTATATGCACAACCTCGATCATGGTCTCAGGCTCTTTCTGTATGCTCAAGGTAAGTTTAATTTAATAATAATTTTTTTTTTATTATTCGTTTGTTTGTTTTCTTAAATATTTTTTTCTTTTCAGATATGGAAGTCAGTTAGCTCGTATTTTGACAGTGGAGGAAAATGATTTTGTTTATCACTTGGCTCGTGCTCAACTGAAACAATCCGATCACAAAGAATTCTGGATTGGTAAGATTTGAAAATTTTTTCATTTGATTCGGTTTATTCATCATGAATTATCAGCTAAATGAAACAAATATAAAACCATATGCAATAGTTTTCTTCCACTAATGCATTATATAGCATTTTAATCAACAATATTAAATCAATGAAAAATGAAATGCATACTGTAGGAATTTATTATTTTTTCTTGTTTTTTTTTCCCCACTATCTTCATTATCTCAACTTTGACCACCGAGTGATGTTTGAAATCAAGTAAGTTACCCTGACCTTATGGGAAACTTGCTTTCTTGTGGTACAGTTTATTGCAGACTACTGCTACTATTAGAGTTATGCATATTTTGGCTTGACTGGAATGAAAGGTTAAAAGGACAATTGAAATACTTGTGCTTCAATTGGCAATCTTTTTTCCTATCAATATGAGGTTGAAAATTATCTTCCACATTTGATGCATTCAACGGATTCCATTTTCAAAATGGAAAATTTCCACTTATCTTGTCTCACTTTTTTCTTTTCAAACCACACCATTCGACGAATGTTTTCAATATGCTAATTTTATTTAATTCAAAATTTTCCACTCGAACTTTTATTATTGTTCAATTTCAATTGACTGTAGGTTTCAATTGAAGAATGCAAATGTAAATTTATCAAATTTCTTAAACAATTATTACAAAATTTCATTGTTGTCAATTTCCGTTAAACGTAAATTTTGTTTACTAATGACAGTGCAATATTTCAAAGATGTCATTTATTAATGACAAACAAATGGATATCTCTATTTATGTGTTGTTATTTATTTTCATAAATGTTTTTAATTGTTGTCTGTTTTCCTTTTTGTCACACCATTTTCAAGTCGTTTCGCAATATTTACTCCCAATTATTGAAAGTTCAAGGTAAACTCGTGGCTAATATAGGCTGTATCAAATTTCTTTAACACGTGATCGTTTATTTTCTTTTGCCACGTAAAACATGCTTCAACTGATTGCCAATTTTTCAATTTGTTAAATGAAATATTTAAAAAAAAATTTTTTTTTTATAACATTGATGTATTTCAGTGGATAAATTTGATTTTAATTTATAATAATAATTATCGTAATAAATTCTGTGGTATTCTACATTACATGATTCTACATTTAATAAAAGAATTTTTTGAGAAAAAAAATTTTTTTAAGTGTATATTATATTATGCATGATGGAAGGTCAATTTGATCAACGTCCTTTGCAAGTCAACTGTAGAAGTTAGATAGTGATTAATCAGCCACAGCTAATAATCTAGTTTGGACAAGATATTTTATAGGCGTTTGAACTCTTCTTGACTGCTTTTCATTGCAACACATTAACTCTGATAGAAATATAGTTCAAATGATTCATAAATTAAGAATCTTTACAAAAGTTTTTTCTTCTTTAATTAATTAATTTATTTATTATATCAACTAATTAGTTGATTGGGATTAATGGGATAATGTTAATAATCTTTTTTTTTTAATTTTTTGATCAAATCAAATTGATAATGTCGAAATGAAAATTTTTGATTTATAAATGTATCATTTTAGATAATCAGATTTGAAAATCTGATTATCGTGAAATTCCAATTCAAACACTGATAAAATTGTCCACGTGAACATTTTCTACAATCACCCCAATATTGATTGTTATTTCAATTTGTATGTTATCTTCATATTAATAATAATGATGAACATTTTGAAATATTTTTATTCTTGTTGTTGATTATTGATGTAATTGAATTTTGTACGATTGAATTTAATGAATTTTTTTTAAAACAGTTAATTTGTTTAATTTATTTATTTGCATATTTTTGATGGTTTTTCAGGTGAATTCAATTTACCTCAGAAAAATCGATCGTCCAATTTTCTTTGGTCAAACAATGAACCGACGTCCAAGTATGGCGGCTTTTGGCACCTTGGACAGCCGAATCTCACGGTTGGAAGCTGTGTTGCCGTATGTGAATTATGATTTATTAATTAATAAATGATTTAAAATTAAAAATGTTTTTTTTTGTTTTTCAGTCATCAATTGCAAAAGCAGACGACAATGATCACTCTGCTTGGCACTTGACTGCTTGCAATCATCTTTATCCGTTCGTTTGTCAGCTTCAAGCTTGCGTAGAAGGTAGAAAAGAAAAATTCAAAACAAACAAACAAACAAACAAACAAATATATTTCATATTCAGGAATGATGTTCTGTCAAAATGGCAAATGCATAAGCAAGAGTGGTAAATGTGATGGTTTCGACGATTGTGGCGATTTGAGCGATGAGATGAATTGTCGAGGTATATTTATATAATAATTTATCGAAAGATTATATGCATGTAATTGTTCGTTTTAAAAAAATTATCCAGCAAGCCAAGGTAACGCATTGTGCATACGTTATGCGAAAGGTGACAGCGGTATTGTGGAAACGCCCAACTTTCCTGCTGAATACAAGTCCAACTTGAATTGTCAGTGGACAATTGAAGTAGCTGCTAATGCTAAAATACGTTTGGAGTTTGAATCGTTTCAAACGGAAAAATATTACGACATTGTTACACTGTTGGACGGAGGTCCTGTTGAAAATACAAGCGTTGTAATGGAGCATATTTCTGGAAATGTTGATCCTTCAAAATTGATATTCCTCTCCTCGACCAATAGGATGGCAATTAAATTCAAATCTGACGCTTCGGTCAATTTGAAAGGCTTCAAAGCCAACTGGAGATTAGGTATATTATATTGATATCAATTGTCAATTTGTTTTCTTTTTGGATTATTATTTAATATAATTTGAACTATTTCAGTTACATTTGATTGCGGTGGTCGATTGAAAGCGCATCCAAATGAACAGACGATCAACTCACCAAATTATCCACAAAATTATCCAAATGGAGCAGAATGTTTGTGGATTATTGAAGCTTCAGGAAATCAGCTAATTTCCATAACTGTGCGTGTGTTTGAATTTGTTTTACAAAATTGTTTATTTATTTATTTATTTATTTATTTATTTTTAGATCAATGATGTTGAATTGGAAAATGGAAAAGATATGTTGATAATTTATGATGGTGAACATAGCACTTCAAGAGCGTTGTTTTCAACTTCCTCTGTTATTGACGAACCTCGAGTTGTCATTTCGACTAGAAATCGCGTCTCTGTCTATTTTTTCAGCAATTATTTAAATTCTGCAAGAGGATTTTCCATCTCTTATCGATTAGGTATTCTCCAAAAATTTTGTTTTTTCTAATTTTCATTTTCATCTACAATTTATATTATTTTAAATTTATTCCAATGATAAACAGGTTGTGACAATACCATGCAAGGAACATCCGGCTTCATCACTTCTCCAGGCAATAATGCTATTGATTATCACGGTGATCACCTTTGCACTTTTACTGTCAATCCAACTCAACAAGTTATGCCGCCTAGACCTGTAACTTTGGTAATTAATCATTTCAATGGAAATGCGGAAACTTTTCTACAAGTAATAATAATAATTTCAACGGTTTTTTTTGTTCATTTTTTTATAAATTCATTTCATATGCAGATTTTTGATGGTATGGACAATCGTGGTCATCAATTGTATCCAAAGGGAAAAGAAGGCAGTGTATTGAAATCAGGCGGAACTTTGATTTCTGAGACAGGACATTTCTTTTTGCTTTTCAAAGAGGCACCATTAGACAGTACAGTAAACTGGAACATTACATATTCATTAAGTATGTAAATTTAAATTTAAAAAATCATTCATAATTATTTACAATTTTACTTTTTTTTAAGATTGTCCACAACTTTCTTTGTCGAAAGATGTGCTTTTGTCGAGCACTAGTACAGCCTATGGAACGAAAGTGAACATTTCTTGCCCGTATGGAAGTGAATTTATTAATGGAATGGGATCATCCACAGAATTGACTTGTCTTCTTGGAGGGCAGTGGAGTCAAAATTTCATACCCAGATGTCAACGTATGCTTTAATTGAAAAGTTTAATTTCTGTTTTTTTTTTTTAAATAAATTTTATACTTTAGCAATCTATTGTCCAATCATGCCTGTACCTGCCGAAAATGGATTCGTTGCTGCAGCAACAAATGTAACATATATGGGAAAAGTTGCCATCAAATGTTACAGGGGACATGCATTTTCAAGCGGTCTTGATGTGGAGGAAATAGATTGCAATGAAGATGGAACATGGTCTAAAATTCCACAATGCAAAGGTAGAAAAGTTTTGTTTATTTTAAATTTAAATCTTGTTTTTGAATTTTGATTTATTTGCTATTTATTGATATTCAAACGATCATTTGCATAAGTATGATAAATTTTTTAAGAAGAAATTCATGTCCCTTTACAATTCGTACGCGCATGTTTTATAATAATTGAGATATTTAGCACTGGTCTGCCCCGAGTTGCCAGAATTTGTCAACGGTAACAGAACAATTTTACGAGGTGACGGTCAAAGTTATGGTACAATTTATAAATATCGATGCTTCCCCGGATCATACATGGAAGGCGCTGATACGGTGCTTTGTGAAATGGATGGCTGGTCTTCTCCTGAACCTGTTTGCAAAAGTATAAATTAATAAACATATTGATATTTGAGTGATAAAAAAAAGAAATTAATCTTTGGTTTAAGAATTAAGCTGTGAACCAATTTCATATACGGGAAATGTTTTACTGAAAACAGACGCTTTAAAAATTTATTCCGGAGACGTTACACCAGTTGAATGTCGTCCAGGATACAAAATGGTTGGAAAAGGGGAAATCATTTGTCAAGATAATCAGCAGTTTACTGAACTACCAATCTGCGAAGATATAGACGAGTGTCGCTTAGATGGAATGTTCGATTGTTCATCTTTGACAACAACTTGCAAAAATCTTCAAGGTGGATATGCTTGTGAATGTCTGGAAGGATATGAACCTAAATTGGGTAATTTTAATATTAAACATATCTACTGATGAATGTGTGAAATTTTTCATTACACACTTTTAGAATGCAACTCTACATCAGAGCTAATCAAATCAATGGCCATTCCCTCAGATTCAATAATAAGTGAAAGTGAAACATGGAAACATCCTGCCAAGAACATTGCCACTTCCGGCTGGTGTGGAAAACTGCCAGAACCGGGTGCTAACAGTATCAGCATTGTATTGGATGAACCTAGAATTATTGAAGCTGTAATAATTAAGAAGATCAGCGACAACGCATTAGCACAAGTGACGGCGATTTCATTGAAATATAGCCTGCACTCTACGCATCCTCTTAAGCAATATGTTGATAATGATGGTTCTGTAAGATATAAGATTTGTTTTGTTTTGTGTTGCAGAATATTGTTTATTTATTATTTATTTATTTAGAAAATTTTGTTAAAATCAAATGGTGGCATTATTGTGCTTCCTGAGCCAATTGAAGCAGAGGCAGTTAAAGTAACAATTGAGGAATACAAATCTGCACCATGCATGATAATGGAGCTTCAAGGCTGCAGACGAACATCATGCACTGGTAAAAGTGTTTTTCTTTCTCTTTGAATTGCTTATTATTTTGCCTTTATTAAATTGGAAAGAGTTTCTAATAATACTTAACAAAGTAATGAAATTCCAGTCAGAATATTTTATTTATTCTGTACAAAATTTAATCTTTTATGTTTTAAAAGTTTTTGATTAACTGTTTTTTTTATTTAAAAAAAGGAGAATAGAACAGAAATGTGAATAGCACATTTTTTTAAAATTCTGCAAATTTATTTTGTGAAGGGTTATTTATTTTATTTAAATAATTAACTTTGTTTAAGACATATAGATAAGAAATTGACGTTATCATGATCGATCGATCTGTTCAAATTCATGGGTTTATTTATTTTAGATATAAATGAATGTCTAATTGACAAAGGAGGCTGTGAGCATTTATGCATTAATCGACCCGGCAAATATGAATGTTCATGTCACCCGGGATATGAGTTGTTCACGAAAAATGGACAAAATGATATGTACGTGCATCCAAAAGAATCCGGAACTCGTCTTGGTGATGTTTTTGGACTAAATAAATCCTGCATTCGTAAATATGTTTTTTTTTTAAATAATTAACAATAATCATTGTTATTCTATTTTGTATGTTTTTGTTTTTTAGCTCGTACATGCAATTCATTAATACCACCAGAAAATGGTGATATAGTTTCAACTGCGTCAAAATTTCCATATCCAATTGTTGTTGAGTTTGTCTGCAATTTTGGATTTCAACTGCACGGATCACAGTTTTTACAATGCATGAGCGACGGTCATTGGAATGCTTCTGTTCCTGTTTGTTCACGTAAATTTGAATAATAATCGCTTACGCTAAGTGTATAATCAAGCATTTCTTTTTCCGTTTAGCTGCAAAATGTGCAAATTTTGAAAATGATACAGAAATTGGACTTCATCTTTTTCCGGGTAGTCAATTAATTGATTTTGGAGAAAATGTTACCATCACATGCGCACAAGATACTCGTCCAAATGCTCCAACTGCATTCAGCCATTTTCGTCAATGTCTTTTCAGTCCTGATTCAGATGGTCCAGACTACCGTTTGACAGGTCTTCCACCAACTTGTGAATGTAAATAAATTGTTTGTTTGTTTATTTGTTTGTTTTTAACTTTTTTTTTATTGAAAAATTCAATAGTGGTGGACTGCGGTGAGCCTGAATTTTTACCTGCCAGCATTTATAAAAATTTCGACGAAGTGCAATCATTCAAATTTGGCAGCAATTTTTTGTTCACATGCAGAAAACCATTTTTTGTCTCTGGCTCCAGCAACGCTGGTGATCACATTGTACGTTGTCTGGCAGATGGATCTTGGGATTTTGGTGATTTGCACTGCGACGGTAAAACACAGCGATCTTTATTAATGATTTTAGCCTGTTTTTAACGTTATGCTATTTTTTTTCAAGGCACGGTATGCCCAGATCCAGGCATATTGCAGGATGGTGATGTGATCATTGATTCTGTAGAAGAGGGTAGTATTGCTCGTTTTACTTGTCGTAAACCAGGTTATATGCCATACCCGATTTCTTCCATGCAATGCATTATTGGTAATTTTGTCAAACTGTAAATTTCACAATGAGGCGGATAGTGAGTGTATGGATTGTTTTTAGGAGCAAAATGTCCAAAAACAGAAGAACTTGGCATCTCTAGTGGAGTTGTTCCTGATACAGCGTTTGCAGCAAACACCGAGACGCCAATTAGAGGATATGAACCTCATGTAAGAATGTTTCTTTACAAATTCTGCTAGAAGAAAATAAAGCATTTTCCCAATTGTTTTCATTTAGAAAGCTAGAATGAGTCGCGGAGGATGGTGTGGATCACCGGATGCTTTCATGTTCTTGTCAGTTGATCTTCAACACGTCTATACAATAACGACTTTAAGATTAGCTGGTGTTGGTGGAAGTGGTGCCATCCGTGGTCACGTGACAAAGTTCCAATTGTTTTACAAAAGTCTTTTCAATCAAAACTTTGACACTTATCCAGAGGTAGAATAGTGGCTTTGCGATATTGGTCTTTTCTGTTCACCAAACTAAACAAATGTTTTTTAATAGGAGTTTGAAATGCCGCCAGGAAATCATAATAAAATGCACGTTTTTCAATTGAAAGAGTTCATCCGTGCGAGGTATATTTTGATTGGAATTTTGGAATTTGACAATAATCCTTGCTTGCGATTCGACTTACTTGGTTGTTCAATGCCATTGTTTCAAAATCCAGAAATCCATTCTGAATTTATGGTATTCATTTGTATTTATGGGCAATTTTAATTTTTGAACTTATATGTGAAATTGCTTGTTCAGTTCGGCTGGAATGATTCATTGCCAGTTTGTCGAGACAATGAGCCGCCGACATTTACTGACTGTCCAATGGAACCCTTGTACGCTCCAATTGATGCAAATGGACAGATGCAACCAATAGAGATACCAATTCCTAATGCTGTGGATAATTCTGGATCAATAGCATGGATGAAAACGGAACCCCCAGAGATGCAGAATTTTTACGTTCTTACAAAAGATACTAATGTCACCTACACTGCTTTTGATGCAGCTGGTAATTGGGCGCAGTGTTCAATTGAACTTAAAGTACCAGGTAAAAATAGTGGCGGCAACAATTTTTCACATTTTTTAGAGATATGATTGAACTTAATATGTAAATTTTTTTTCTAGACAATCGTCCTCCTGTTCTTGTTTGTCCTGAATCATACATAGTTGAAGTACCGAAGGATGTTCCAGGTATGCAAATGATTTTCAACAGATCTTCTGTTGATCTCATGATCGACGACGCTTCTGATACTGTTAAAGTAAGAATGGTTGTTAGTCAATTCTTTTTATTTGCTTTATTTTTGGACATGCTGTAAATAAACGTTTAAATTAAGCTGACATTTTCACCCGGAGAGATTTATTTGAAATTGAAACAACATGTTACGGTGAAAGTTACAGCTGAAGATGATTTTGGCAATGAAGCATCATGCAGATTTCAAGTTTTATTGGATAGTAAAAAGAAATTGTACTTGATCAAATGAAATTGAAATATAATTCGCTATTTAGCCCCTAGATGTGACGAAAGCAATCTTCTATTGCCTCCTGGCGTGGAAAAGACGTGCAACTCATATAAATCAGGCATTAAGTGTACCATTTCTTGTATAGATGGTTATCAGTTTTTGGAATCTGACGTAAGCAAGAAATTATATTCTTGTGAAGCCGATGAAAAATGGACGCCGGGTATTATTGTTCCAGCATGTGTACCAATAGGTAGTAGCATTTGTGAATAATTTGAATTTTAATTGAATCGAAATGTGGAATTTTTTGTTTTATTTCAGCTGATGAACCGGCTAAATATCAGCTCAAAGTTAGCGTCTCTTATCCAATAGCGACGACTATCCCTGAAAGTTGTTTGAACAATTACAAAAGCTCACTGACATCTGTTAGTCAACAAATTGATACTGTACTTTCTCAGAGATGTTCAGCAACTGTTCAAGCGTTTGTACGAATTGTGGAGATGGATTTTTTTGCCGAAGTCAAACGAGTAAGTGCAATTTTCAGATGTGGTATTGAATGGAACAAATATATATTTTTTCATTTTTTGTATTATTTTTCAGGTAGTTGGCAATTATACAATACAAGTATTGCCGACTGTTTTGGATGAAGTGTTTTACAATTTATGTGGTATGACTTTGGCTACGATGTTTGATCTTCATTTTCCAAGTGCTACAGAAGCAGTGTTGCCATTGCTTGAGATCCAAGGAGAGAATGGCTGCCCTGTTTTGAAAGCAACGAACACAACAATTGACAAAGGGTTCTCTTGTTCTCCAGGAGAAATTTTGCAAAAAACTGAAAATGCATTGCCAGGATGCTGTAAATTTTGATTTTTTATTTGATGTGAAATTTTAGCTTAAAAAAGAAAAAACAATTTGTTTCACAGATCCTTGTCCTATGGGAACATGGCTTTACAATGGCACTTGTCGACCGTGTGAAAATGGCACTTATCAAGATTTGAATGGTCAGCTAAACTGCAAACGATGTCCAGTTGGAACGTACACTTTGCACGAAGGTGCAACAATGGTTGAGCACTGTCAACGTAAGAATGTTAAAAATTAATTTTTTTCTTATTTTCTTTTATATTTCAATAAATTATAAGTAATATAAAATAATTTTTATTATTGCATCTTTGTTTCAGCTGTTTGTGACAACGGAATGTTCAGTGAGAGTGGCATTGTGCCATGTCAGCAGTGTCCAAAGGATACTTACAGTACTCCAAATAAAGAAGGAGGATATCGTAAATGCGAATCATGTCCTAAAAATACTTTCACAAATGATGTCGGCGCCTCAGATGAATCAATGTGCAAAGGTTCAATTTTTGGTGTTCGCATTGTTCAAAGTTGATTTTTGTTAATGTTTTTCTCTATTTTCAGAATCTTGTCCTGAGGGTTATTTTTCATTTTCTGGTCTGCAACCTTGTTCGCCATGTCCGAAAAATTTCTACCAACCTGAAAAAGGTCAGTCGGCTTGCATTGAATGTCCAAAAGACAGATATACGGAAAACAGTGGGACAATTTTGCAAAATGAATGCTTGGAAGGTTGTTAATTTTGAAACAATTTCCAAAATTAACAACTGACAATTAATTTTATAATTGATAAATTTTAGCAAATTATACTGATTTGGTTTATTGTCGAAATGGAGCCGTTTCAGAAATTGTAGAGCACGTAGCAGTTTGCCAATGTTTACCCGGTTATACGGGTACCCATTGTGAACAGCTCATAGATCCATGCTTAGCTCAGCCTTGTTTCAACAGTGGCCGTTGTGTATCCAATGGAGTGAGATATGAATGTGAATGTCCTGAAAGTAATCAAACAATTATTTGAGAGAAAATGAAAAACAAAAATGAACAAAAAAAAAACATTTTAGAATATTCTGGTGAACGTTGTGAATTTTCGGAAAATGAATGTCAAGATGTTGTTTGTGATAATGGAGGCATTTGCCAAGATTTGCCCGGCATTGGCACGACAAAATGTCTTTGTCGAGCAGGATTTTATGGAGAACGGTAAAGCATGTGAATGGTATTTGTTTTTTTTGTTTTATGAATTAAATTTTTCAACTATTCAAGCTGCGAATTTATGGTGAATTTGTGCGATAAACAATCCAGTGAACTCTGTCTGAATGGTGCTACTTGTCTTCCTTTACAATTGAATCGCTACATGTGCATTTGTGCTGCAGGATGGACTGGTCGCAACTGTGATATGAATATTGGTAAATTGGATATTATTTATTTGTTTTTTCTTTTTACTTTTTAATAACACTAAAAAATGAATTCATTATTTTGCTGCAGATGATTGTGCCGGACAGCCTTGTGCAGTGAATGCAACTTGTCATGATGAAATTAACGATTTTCGTTGTGATTGTCCGCCTGGATTTAGCGGCAAGCGGTGCCATATAAAAGAAGATCTCTGCTCAGACAATCCATGTGTCAATGGAAGATGTATAGATAGGAACTTTTATTATCAATGCGTATGCGAATCTGGATGGACAGGTTTGTTTCTTATTGCTGGAAAAAAATTTTTTTTTCTTTTAATTATTTTATTTCATTCAGGAAAGAACTGTGAACATGAAATTGATAATTGTGCCAGTAATCCATGCTTAAATGGTGCTACATGTACAAAACAGTTCAACAGTTATGAATGCGAATGCGCAGACGGTTATGAAGGTTCAAGGTTAGCTGAAAATTAATTAATTAATTAATCTAACTTGCATAATGATAATTTTCTTATCTTTTTTTATCTAGATGTCAACATCAGGTAGATCATTGTGCTAAAGAGCCATGCTTGAACGGAGCTCTGTGTGTAAATAAAGGTGCTAACTATTCTTGCATTTGCAAAAATGGCTTTGAAGGTTTTATTTTTTTTTTTATTATTATTATCAGATATGAAAAAATGTTTATTTCAATTGTACTTATTTTATTAAAGGGATGCTATGCGAAAGAGCAGTCAAAGAATGTTCGATGGATCATCATTGCGGCATTGGCAGTGAACAGTGTATCGAATTGACCAATGGCTTTGCATGCAAATGTCGACCTGGTTTTACTGGACGTTTGTGTGATGTAATTTTTGAAGTATTTTAATGAAATAGTTTGTTTTGAAGATTTATGCAATTTAGGTTGAAATTGACGAATGTGAAGATAATCCTTGTTTAAACGGTGGCACATGTACAGATGACGTAAGCAGCTTCAAATGTGCTTGCCCTGCTGGTTGGACTGGTTCAAGGTAATAGCGATTGTTGTTTATCTAGAATTTAAAGTCATTAATTTTTAAATGATTTTATTTCAATAGAGTCATTCCAGTGAATAAGTTATGCAATATTTTCTAACTGTTGTATTGAACACTATTTATTTATTTTTTGGTATAAATTTTCGAGCAGTTAGAGATTTTACTAAAATTTGAATTATACACTTTTATTTTGATTATTATTTCTGAAATAGGTGCGAAGTTTCTGCGAATTATTGCGATCGCCAACCATGTCAAAACAATGGTCAATGTGTGAATCTTGGAAAAGATTACTTTTGCTTGTAAGTTACTGAATATGGGCAAATTTAAAAAAAAACGCACACAATGATCAACAGAGACAAGTTTGAAAATAATTTTAATGCTTCATTCACTGCATTTGTAGATGTCCAAAAGGGTTTGATGGAAAAAGCTGTGAAATCGATTCAGCGACATGTTTCACTGATGCATGCCTCAACGGAGGCGAATGTATCGACAATGGACATGAAATTGCTTGCAAATGTCCTCCTGGTGAGATATTTTTTTTTTTGCTGCTTAAATAGTATTTATTACAATATGATTTATTTTTCAAATAAAGGGTTTTTTGGTTCGGGATGCCAATATCAACAGAAACTGTGCTCTGAGGACACTTGTCAAAACGGTGGCACTTGCGCAGAGAGTGAAGTTTCAATTGCATGCGTTTGTCCCGCAGGTTGTATTTGTTTATTGTTAATTTAATATTTTTATTTTACATCAGTATGATGAATTTAGGCTTTACTGGTCTTTACTGTGAAAACGATATTGACGACTGTGCTACGTCTCCTTGTCCACCTGGATCTACTTGCATTGATATGCCCAATGGGCATATTTGTCAATGCATGTTCAACAAAACTGGAATTAACTGTGATAAAGCAGTCGATAGTGATTTTGAACTACGTTTCTACGATCCAATTCTACCATCATTTGCTTCTCTGGATCTTCCATTTTCTTTTTCATATGAAGCAATGACTTTGACATTATGGGTTCGCTTTGATCATCCTGGTCAAACTGCAACTTTCCTTACTATTTATTCAGGCGGGTAATTCAGAATAGCTTATTTATTATTATAATTTTTTTTTAATTGTAAATGTTTGTGCTTTTTATCAATTGTTGCTGTGCTGTTGTTTATTTTTAAAGGCATAATGTTTTTGAATTGTAGCTTATTTAATAAAGAAGAAACTGCGGAAGAGTTGTTAGTGTTCAGTAGCAGTGGAGTGGAGATGAAATTTCCAAATGAATATTCCTCAAAAAGTGTTGTATTGAACTTTCCACAGCAGCACAGAGTGGACGATGGAAATTGGAACAATATTGTTTTTCAATGGGATTCTACAATGGGTGTTTATACATTGTATTGGAATTCAATACGTGTTGCGACAATAAAAGATCAAAGCAAGACGAAACACTTGAACACTAGGTAGGAACTTGAACACTGTATTTATAAGTTTTATTTTATTAATTATTATTCTTATTCTAGTGCTTGGGTTAAACTTGGTACACCCAACAGTCATAAAGCTGGTGAATCGAAATTTGTCGGATCAATAAGCCGTTTGAACATATGGAATCGTACCTTGAGTTTTGAAAAGGAAATTCCTCGTCTGGCTCAAAATTGCCGTTCTTCAGACGACATGCTGTCCAATTTGGTATTGCGATGGACAGGCTTCAATCGTTTAAACGGTAAAGTGGACCGTGTGGCACCTTCCACATGTGGCCAGGCGCTTTGCCAACGCAGTATTGACGTTAAACTCTGCGACCCGTCAAAGATGTTGGACAAATATGCACCAAAAGTGCACGGCTGTCCGGAATATATTAACAAACAATCTGAAGAACGATCAAGCAAAGTTGAATGGTCTGAACCGAGTTTCACAGACGAATTGTCTTTGGAACGAATCGAACGGAACATCAAACCTGGCACCATTCTCAGTCAAGGATTACACCATGTAAGTTTTCGAAATTACAGAATAAAAAATATGTTTCTTCTTCGTCTTATTATTATTATTTTTGTGATTGGTACAAAAATGTTTCAGGTAATCTATGCTGCATACGATAAAGCTGGCAATGTTGCTCAGTGTATGTTTGATGTACGTGTGCAAGAATCATTCTGTCCAACATTGGCAGATCCGAAGAATGGATTGAGTTATTGCCTTAATTGGGGACCAGAAATGAAGTAAATTTTTACTTTATACTGTTTGGATTGATATTTTTTATTGTAAATTTGACCTGTTGCAGATTCGAAGCTTGCACTGTTCGTTGTCAAGAAGGTTATGAATTTTCTGAAGTTATACCTGAATTTTACACCTGCGGTTACGATGGATTTTGGAGGCGTCGTTATAGTATTGGCGAATTTCGTTACCCTGATTGTTCACGTACGTTGTTAAAAGAAAAAAAAATTATTTTAATATCAGAATATTATTCGTTTGTAATTTGTTTAATTTATGAAAATTTCAGCTACATCTCCGTCAGTTCGAATTGTCAGCGTTCAGTTGGACTATCCATCATCGTCGGTGGCTTGCAGTAAAGCGAATCGTGCAACTTTGGAATCGAGCATTCGCAAACGTTTCATAACGATGAATGCTGTGTGGAATCTTTGCGAAGCTAGGTAAACTTAAAAAAGAAGCAACCATTACAAATATTAAAAAAAAGCATATTTATGGTTTTTTTTATCTGACTTTAGGAATAGCAATGAAATTGGATGTCCAAGTTTGAATGTGACCGTTTCTTGCATGGGAAGAGCTTCAGCGTCGACATTTCAAAAACGCCAAGTGAAAGCATCTGATGTATACAGGGTGGATTTGTCGTTCGTTGCCAACCGAGATCCAGTGCGCCATCGTCATTCCGATATAAGAGCCAATATTATTGACACACTGAAGGATGATATTGTCAAAGAAAATGGTTTTGATTTTTCTTCTGTTTTGCCTAGTGGAACTCCAGATTTGCGTTCTTTGAAAATATCCGATGATTTCCATTGTCCTATTGGTCAAGTCAATCGAAATGACGTGTGCGGTAAGTGATAACAAAATGAGATGAGCATTTGAAAAGAAGCAATGCAAAATAGAAAAAGAAATTTATACAATTACATACAACACGTGTTGCATTTACCTTTTTATAATTTTTAGTACCTTGTGCAATGGGATCGTTTTTTAACATTACAACATTGAAGTGTCAGCTATGTCCAATTGGTATGTATCAAAATCAAGTGGGACAGCTTGCATGTGAAGCTTGCCCTGAGGGCTACACGACCACCGGCTTTGCTAGCAGTCAGAGAACTGATTGCAAAGGTTTTTGTTTTGTTTTTTTTTGTTTCTTTGTTTGATTTATTCATTTATTATTTGATTATTAAAATTTTAGAATCCTGCCCGGCCGGTCATTTTTACAACTTGAAAAAAGAAAGCTGCGAACCGTGCGGTTATGGATTTTATCAGCCTTCTGCTGGTTCATTCCACTGTATACATTGTGATCTTGGAAAGTCAACTTACGATACGGTATCAACTTCAAAACAACAATGCAATGGTGAGAATTAAACGTTTTTTTCTAAAAATTAAATTATATTTATTGAAAAAAAAAATTAACAAATCAATCACAATTTGTACAGATATCTGTCCGGATGGTATGCAATTGTCCGCCGGTGGAAACTGTCAACCTTGCCCACTGGCCACTTATCGTCGAGGAAATGAAAATGATCATTGTGAGTCTTGTCCTGCAGGTTTGACCACAGAAGACGAAGGCTCGATCTCGATTGAACAATGCAATTTACGTAATAATATGAAAATGCAATTGGTGTATTGTGTAAAAATTTCCATTTTCAGCTTTATGCTTGGAAGGTCAATATTTGGACGAATCGGCCAAAAAATGTTTCCCATGCCAGAAGGGATTTTATCAAGATCAAAAAATGCAAAGGCAGTGTCTCGCTTGTCCGAAAGATCACACAACCGCTGAAATTGGTAATTGTTTATTTATTTATTTATTTTTGTTTGTTTGTTTGTTTTTTAAATATTTGCTTAAAAAACGCAGGTGCGTCACAAAAATCTGAATGCTATTCTACGAATCAGTGCGAAACTTTGGAGCACAACTGTCACTGGCACGCGGTATGTTTGGATTTACCGGGTGAAGCGTTCGAATGTCAATGCCAACCTGGATATCGTGGGAATGGAACTTTCTGCGAAGATTCTTGCATCAATTTTTGCACCAACGATGCAGTTTGTAAAAAGTCAGATAATGGTGATCCATTTTGCGAATGCAAAGACACGTTCACCGGCACTCACTGCGAAGTGCGCTACATGCCCAGTCAGCAACGTATAGCTTACATTGCTGGCGGCGTTGGAGGCGTGGTCGGTGTTATTGTGCTCATCATGGTTATCATTTGGATGATCTACTTCAGGTAATTAATAATATTCATGATCACACACTAATGTGTTGTTGTATGTATTTTTATTTTCTCTTTCAAGATTCCGTTCACAAGATAAATTGGCCGAATCAATGGAAAAATTGCCAAATGGAAATGGAGGTGCATCTTCGGATGAAAAGAGTATAGCAGAGATGGCCGGAAATACAGCGGCGCCTAATTTCACCTACGGCCGAACTTATTCCGAAGATTCGCATGCGCCTACATTCTATTATGAAGATGATGACGACTATGGAGTGAAAACTATGTACATAGGAGAAGGTTTCGATGAAAGTACGTAAACTGAAACTGATAACGATTCACAATAGTAATTAATAATTAATAATTAATGATAACAATTTTTCAGATGATAACGGTAGTCGCATAGGAAACGATGTTGAAACAAACAATGAAGCAGTTTTTGAACGTCTTCAAAGGATCAACAAGCACGTTTACAAACCCAAATATCAAGGTTTATATCGTTTTATTTTTCACGCAAAATTTTTTATTTTTTTTCAATAATTCACCGTTTAGAAAGTATCAGTGACACTGAATCGATGCGCAAAGTTGACACTGCAATAGATCTGTAGTACCAATCAACAAACAAACAAACAAATACATCATTTTTCATTTTATCATCATGTACAGGTTTATCGCGTTAAACAAATTTTTTGATTTGTGCCATTTCTGAATTTCACATATCACCACCACCACTACCATATACTGTTACTACTACTGCTGCTGCTGCTAATATACACTGTAACTTTCTTATTCGGATAATTTTTAATAAATTTTCAATTTTACAGCTACTTTATTATACAAAGCGAAATATTTTCAATATATGCGGATAAAATGGCAAAATCTTTTAAAACGATAATAAATATCATCACATTGTCTTCTTCGTTGTAGGTACCCAGGCTTCAATCTTTGTACGAGTTGTACTGTATGTAATGAATCGTTTATCAGTTCCGCTCTTATTTTCCATATGAGGCAACATCCAACTGCGCTGTTTTACACGTTCTACCGTAGGCGGAATGTCGGTTTGATGATGAAGCCAATTGAACCTGAATGAAAATTATTTTTTCAAAAATTTAAAAAAAAGACTTCTTCACATTTCAACAGCAACTTGCCATTCCGCCGAAATTTGAGACGCATCATAATTTAGCCACACCTTTCTACTGTACACAACCCATCGATTTCGCGGTACGTATAGGGAATTGTTTTCATAGTAACGATTGCCATTTTCATCTATACCAATCAGATTACCTCCTTTCACTGTATCTGTACTGAAATTCACAAACAACAGAATAACAAACTATTAGCTTGAAACTGAAATTATACAACTGGTTATACCGATAAGCCATAACCAAACTTCTCCAAATGCCACCATTCTGCTTGATAATATTCCATGCATTGATAAGTTTGTCAATGCCAAAAAATTTCACCAATTCTTTAGAAGTCATGCTGCAAGAAACACTTATCAAAATAACAATTTACAAGTTCAGCATGAGAAAAAGAACGTGTGCATATTAAACCACCGTACGCAATCTGAAAACAACAACTAAAATGCCCATAAACCATCTTTTATTTCAAAATGAGAAGCGAAGTCATCTCTATCTAGCCAACCGATATTTTAAAATTAATATTTGTTCTTCAACTTTTTTTTAAATCTTAAATTGACCGACGCTGCAAAAGAACTGCATTTTCCAAATGCAATTCTTCTATAGTTTTAGTTTCGTCATCCAGCTTCGCAGAAGGAAAACTGGTCATTAAAACGAAATTTTCACTCACATACTCCGGTCGAGATCTTCAAATGGATTAAATATATTAAATTCAACTTAATACAACTTAACTTTCTCCAATGCTTACTTGCAAATGTGCGCGCGCAGATCTTCAATGGTGTTGTCGAGATTTACGCGAAACTGGGCTCTAGATCCATCCAACAAACGAACAACTACAGTAGTTGTTGGTTTGCTTTCATCCACCGGCTTTGCAACAACATTAGCAATGTTTGCAACAACTTGTTCGTTTCCTTTTCCAGTATTAATAGCAGGAACATAGCTAAAATGAAAAATTAATATTAAAATCATTTCATGCATCAATAAAGTATTATTATGAATCAATCATCTACCTTCCCAACATATGACCTTTACCAGAAAACGGATTTCTCGGCTGCACAGGCGGTTTAAATGATTCTGTACGATGATCTTCAAAATCCAACGTGATGTAACGATTATGATGACTTTTCACCAGTTCTTCTGGCATTTTACTAAAAACAACATCAACACTGCTTTACAAAGCAAGGAAACAGCTCACATGCATACCCGTTCATCACGTCATTCAAAAACGATTCATTGCCTTCGTATTTTCGCAACGGACCATCATCGACAGTAAATCCATTCTGCCACATTCGCAAAATTACATTGATCTCATTGTTTTCTGGTGGAGAAGGATTTTGTGGTGGTTCGGAAGAAGTGTTCAAACGAAATCCAGGACCAACAAACTTTGATTGTTGAGAAGAAGCAGCTTCTTCTTGTTTGTTGACTATCTCAGCGCCATGCCTAATTGATTCAGATATCAGTAAAAGAAAACTGTTATGCATTCTTGTTTATAGCAACTTACTTTTTCAATTTTTCAATCATGTGCTCCACAATATGCTGTGCTCCATCCGGCTTTGGTCCAAGTACCTGCTGACCACTAAAAATACTCAAAATGAATAAAAAAGTAATAAAAAGTAAAAGTTTCATGTGTTGCCGAAACCGATCACTCAACAAACTGAACTATTCAAAGATCAAGCTTATTTTTGTCCGCTTATGTAAAAAAAATATTAATAATTAATTATAAATATGAAATTTAAAATGTATTTGAAAGACGTTCAATAAAGTTCACCTTTTGTTTCCACCACCAACGTAAAATGCCTGTTGCTCATCATCAGAGTCACTAGGATGGTCAGATTTCTTATCTTTGTCAAACAGTGTAGCAACCTTTCGACTCATTTCTGGAGATGAATCCGCAAGATTGGTAAGATCAATCACTTTATTATCTGAATTGGCGACGACTTCCTCTTCAGAATCCAATTCTGTCAAACGAGCAGGAGAAGCAGCTAACGCTGTTTCGCTAACGTTAAACAAATCGGAATCTTCTTCGTTGCCTTCAAAATAATTTTGAACAGCAACCTGAAAAATTCAGAGATAATTCTTTTATGAAACACACTGGTACATCAAACGTAAATTTGAAATATTTAAAGAAGAAATCTTCATTTCAATTCTGGGTCACAATACATTACAGTGATTAATAATGACAATCAAGTTAAAACCAACAACAACGGGAAATCAATGTTTCATTTTTAAAAACAATTTCTCAATTCGACTTTTGGAGGAGATAAATTTCTAAGTCAAATCAAAAAAATTAGACCATCTCACTTAATGAAGTGCTGCTGCTGCTCCTTATGCATAATTTAAATTGCTATCATATGTAGTAAAAAAGATATACTATATCAAATATACCTTAAATAAAAACAATAAATAAATATAATATGTAATGCATTTTGAAAATTAAGAGTTAAATATTTCACCCGAACAAATTAATGAAGCAACGCAGGACATAACAATTTCAACTGAATAATCAATTTTTCTATTAAATGTTCCCTTAAAACATAACATTCAACGAAAAAGAATTCTTATAAGCGAAAATGCTGAAAAAAATTAAGTCCTATCAAAAATACAACGCGATAAACACGCACTCCCTCTGAAATCGTGTCTAGAACAGTTTCATCTGCAACAACTACAAGCTAAACACTTAATCAAACAAAAACAAGCTAAACACAAAAACTAAAAAACCTTTAAAAACATGCAATTATTTAATAAAAGATTTAGATAAAAACCTAAAAGTATCAAGATAAATTAAAGTCTTACCTCCAAATTCCAATCACTTGACTCTAGAAAAAACTTGGCAACTTCATGGTCAGTAGCTCCAGTTACCGACAAAAAGTCTTCGATTAGATCAGACATTGCAACTAATACCAATTAATATTAATATTAAGTAACACCCGAGAAGACAAAAATTGATTACAGTAAGTTTAAAGTAAGTACTAATCATTTATAAATCCTGTTTTTAATTTAAAAGTATTTCATTTTTCCAAAAAACAATCATTAAAATTATTTAATCATAAAAATGGCATATTTTAGGGTTTTAGTTTAAAAAATTTTTCAAGATAAAATTTTAAAGCAAGTACAATGTAATCATTTTATCAGTTATCTTAAACGTGTATTTCTTTTTATATTGCATGGTTTAAAATAACTTTTAGACCTGTAAGCCACTACATTCAATTTTTCAAACTCTGATTTATAAATTTTTCTACTACTAGCTGAACGTATCATATATGAATGTTTGCAATTGAAATTTATTGTAAAAAATAATTTGTTCATTATTCATACAAAAGGCGATTTAAAAAATCCTTTACACATATCAGAAAAGGGATTTTTTGAATCAAATGGTAATGGTGGAATTCGATACAATTTCTTTAGCTTCCGTTGCTTAACGATAACATACATGACCAAGGTGGAAGTAGATGAAAGCAACCAAAAATATCCAAGTGCCTAAATATTTCAATAAAAATGTAAAAGTCACTTTTACTCTAAAAAATTTTACTGATGGAGTAAGAGCTGATATCACAGGAAGAACGAAGCTCATACAAATTCCAAAAGCAATGTATGCTCTGCTTTTCATTGTCGGCTTAACTTTATTGATGACAGGCAAATGTAGCTAAAGAATTTCAGCAGTTTGCAATATGCAAAAGATTTTTACACTAATATTACCTTAAAAATAGCGTAGTTGCAGATACCCAATAACACAGGCAAAGCTAAAGTTGAATCAGGTATTGTAAAGTCTTTAAACCAAAAAAGTCCGCCGTCATGCATTCCCAAATAGGTCTTCGTTTCTGAAAAAAAATTTTCTCAAGATTTTCTGCTTAATAAAAAATTTTAATTTACCTTCATTCAACAATGTCGGTTCTGCTATACTTCGAATTGACATAGATAATGTTATCCATAATGGAAATTGAGCATAAGCAAGCGCATAACTGCGACCAGGATGAAAGTCGTATTTTGAATATATTTCTCTAACAATGCGATTTGCCTAAATAAATAGCAAAGATATTGTTTCATTTTAATTTCAAATTTTATATTTTCAAAGAGTAAAGCGTTTAATTTCTCACATTGAAACGATAAACAATATTTTTACGTTTTGTTGGCCAAGAATAACGAAATGCTTCTTCGTCAACTTTAGACTGTAAATCTTTTAACATTTTCTCTATTTGTGGTGCAGCTAAGGCACATCTTGCAGAATTTCGTTGCGATATCACCATTAAAGGAAATGTAGCCGCTTTCGCTAAAACTGTGCATCCAGCAATGCAAGCCCACCATGGAAGAGAACAATTTTCATGAATTGATATTAATAAATCTTGCATCACATCAAACGGTAAGAAGTCAAAACGATGAAGTGATATAACTTCATTTGATAAAGATCTTTTTGAAAGCTGTACAAGCACAGGACGTCCTTTCACATTGTTGTAAACACAATTTCTTATGAGTAATGCAGTTGAAAATGTCTTCATTGTTTGGTTGTACGAAGTCAAGTACTACTTTTCAACAAAAGCATGTAAATTATGCAGTAAAGTAAAACTAATTTTTGTCTTTGACCTCAATTTTTCCTTAAAAAAGTTTTAAAGCAAATTTAATCGCTTTTATTTTTAAATAATTCTCATATATATAATGATTTTTTTTCTCCATTTAACACGATTCATTTTTCGTACTTAACAAAATAATGCTTTACATAAAATAAAGCAATCTATTTCACGTGTTTATAAAAACATAGCATTACCTTTGATTTTCAAACTAGACTGTAAAGCATAATTAATAGTAATGAAGTTCAAGAATATAAAATAAAGAATGAAGCTGTATAAATTATTATTTTTTAACTGATTAAATAAATAGCTTTCAAATGAACCGAATTATTATTTCATTCGGAATTACTAGTCTTTTATTCTGATAGTATTAAATGATTATTTTTTTCATTTATTTAATTTTTCCTTATAATTATAATATTTGAATATATTTAGTATCATAGCCGATCATTGTAACCTCAAGGTTTTCATACTGTAAATGACAGTCAGGTTCTTTTTTATGATCATTGTGCGCTGGTTTTTATTCATTCAGATAAAGGTCACCGGAATCGCGGAATTTTGCTATGAAAAGTCGGTCCTCAAGCCGAGTGGAAAAAAGCAGTGCATCTACACCTTCAAGCGCTAGTCCGAAAAGAAGAGGAAGAAAGGTCTGCAGACGATTGGTCATTTCAGATGATTCGGACATCGAAACTGTTATTCCTGATCGACCAAACTTGAATGTTGCTGGATGCCTCGAACGCTGTACCGTAATCTCTTCAGGTTAGTTTTTGAAATTATAGAAAATTAAGATTAACCATATATTTTTTCAGTAAATATATTTTTTTATTTGTTTAGTCAAATATAATCATTAATTTATATTATTTTACTTATTTATTTTTTAAATACTTTTAAACTGCTTAAATTGTATGTTGCATTGTTTGTTCGAATATGTACAAATAATGATTTATAATTGTAGTATATTAATTTTATAGAATTGTATTTTAAATTTTAAATTATCATTATTATTTAATTTTTAAAAACAGTAGCAGTTTTTGTTTGAATAGTTTTTAAATTATTTTCTGCCTTTTATATTATGTTAACAAGTGTTTGTTTTAGTTTCAGTTCGAGATTTGAAAGCGGAACCTCTGGGCATGGTGGACATTTCAAGGCTTCGTAACGATCTAAATATTGCACTGAATGCTATTTTTCTTCGTGCTACCGAACTTCATCGCTCATTAGACATTTTATCCGGAAGATCTTCAACATTAGCTTACAGGTGCTCATCCAGTTGTAACTCAAGTTTTGCATCGGACAAAAATTGTAAATCAGTTCCTCGTACAACAGTTGTCAATGGAACTCCTTTGAAACGACAACGAATTTTTATACCTTCACCAGCAGTATCTCAGAATGTTCGTTTTTTTCTTTTTAAAACATACATTTATTATAATTGAAATTCTTGATTTTAGAAAGAGGTCGAGAACACTTCAGTTGATCCATCAACATTATCTCCCACCGCTCGTTATTATTATACTGTACCTAATCCGATACCGGATAGGTTTTGGAAATTTGTTCAGGAATATTTAAAGTTTCCATCTGAAGCAGAGAGAACAGTCTTATCACAGTTTGCTCAAGAAAGCAACTCAATGAAATCAGCAGAATACTATCGATCACCGCATTCTTCGAAAACTCATTGGCGTTTATCAACGATGAAAGATAAAGGAACTGGGTAATTGAACCGTTTTATCTGTTCTTTTGCTTGTATAGATGGCAGTAGATAACTGAAATTTTTCGAATTGATTTTAGCACAAAAGCAGTTTATTTCAGGCAAGAAATGCATTGCACATTTCTGTCAAAATTCAATTATTTGTTTAAAAATAGAAAATATTTCGATGTTATGATTATCATGTTATTTTGAATCTTATTGATTATTGTATACAGTACCATTGGTTGATTTTATTGATTTTAATATTATATTAACAAAATTTTCTGTTTCCCATACATTGAATGATTTTCAGGTTTAATTTGTGAAACAGTTTTATTTGAATGCAATATATATTGCAGTAGAAATTATTAATTCTGGTCTATATAATATTTAACATTTAATTTAAAAATTATTTGACAAAATATTAAATATTTTGAAATATATTGAATTATACATTTTTGAATAGGTTGAATCTTAATTTATTTGAGCAGCAATTATTGATAAAATCCTATTTTTTATTATCAGTTGTGTATTATTTTTAATGTTTTTATTTATTATTAGTAATAAGTTGTTTGAATTGAAAATTTTTAGAAATAAATGTAGTGGATTGATATTGTTGAATTTTTAATTTGAAATAATCGTTTCAGTTTTTAAAATTAAAAAAGCATATATATATTTATTTCACGCATTTGCATTATTTATTTAGGGATCAAAGGAAAAGGCGAGATAATTTGAAACGAAGTGCTTCGTCTGTTTCTACAAAGGTTGAAACAAGAAAGCGCCGTTTTAGCTCTGATAAAACTGACACGTCTGCCGAAATGACTGATAACAACAGTTGCAATGAATCGCAATTGAATGGACATCCAAATCAGCATATTGCCAAAATCATGGGAAGTTTGAACAGTATTCGACAGGATGGTGGACCCACCACGCGTCGAACTGCTAGTGATATTAAAGAAAGTAAGTTATCAAATAATTTATCATACGTTTGTATTTAAATTGTTTTAATGAAATCAGGTACATTTTCATATGAAAATTTAAAATTAAGTGAAAACCTTTTTTTGGCAAAATTTATTAACTTTTTTTTTAATTTTAAGATTCGATTGAATTTGTTGATTGGAACGATCGGGAGCTATGCAGTTCTTGGTTGAATGGTATTGAAGAAGATGATAATGAAGTGACGGCAGAACTTATTGACCGTGAAACGGAATTAAAACTATTGCAAACGGCTAATTTTTGCGTTTTGCAACAGTTGCTCAAATCAGTTAGCGATGCAGAAACTATTAATAATTGCAGACTTTTGCTTCAAGAGACCGAAGCTAGCGTATATTTTACAACACTTTGTTTTGGTTATTATTTTAATCTGATTTCAATTTAAGATCATTGAATTGTCCAGTCACTTAGCTGATGAAGATGTTTCAACAAATCGCCTGCAAGTGAAGAAAGAACAAGATGAGCTGTGGAAAGCTATTCAGGAGAAAAAGAAGTTGATACACGAGTTCAAATCGCTTGCCGAACCATGACTGCATTTTGTTTTTATTCATCAATATTTTATTAGGTATTTATTTTATTTGTTTTTTTTTGTTTATCTGCTCATTATTACTCATCAGTACTGTTATTTTGCTCAAATAATATTATAAAGGGTGAATTTAAGAATATTGTTTAACAGGCTTAATTGAAAGAGCCTTTTCCCATTCTTAGCGGTTACTCTCTTCACATTTAAAATATTTTTACCATTGAGCATTAGCAAGCAGTATATGTTAAAGCACTCTGCGTATTCTTTGCATCTATGTTTCTCTACTGACACTTAGGCAGTGGTGGATTTACATATGTTCTGGCAAAATTTTTCCTCCAAATGCATTTGCAACATTCTTTTTGCTTTTCTTTTGTCAGTTTTAATGAAAATACATATAGGAAACAATTATTTATTTAACAAAAAGTGCTGTCTTCAACAAGTAGAAACATAATAAATGTATGCTGTTTTTTTTTTATCCTTTCTAACTGGTCATTAACATAGCAGCACTATGTAGCTTTTTCATTGTACTGCTAAGATCCAATATCCGTACACCCTGTGCCATACTGGTATTCCATGAAGGTGCGTTCTTCATCTCGATCAGCATTAGTTCCTCTTTCTAATTCTTTCTTTTTAACTGCAATGGTATGTAAGGAAAGTTTTAATGTTGCTTTGCAAATAGAAAATCATGCAATTTAAACGAACTTGCCTGAATATTTGCCTCCTCTGGTTTTACGGAAAACATATAAAATAACCAAACAAGCAATTAAAACGCCACCTGCAGAAACGACGGCTATAAACCAGGCAACACCGCTAAGGCTTTGTTCTACATAAATATAAGCAAATATTACATATGTCAATATATGTTTCATCAAATTTGATAGCCATACCCACGGTCATGTCAGGTATCAGAATTGTCCTGTTCACCGTGTGAAAAAATTGAGCTTCAGATTCTGTAAAACGGTCACCATCTTTGGCCACTAATACTGCGCTGTAATCAGCGTTTGGTTGCAAATTTTTGATGATCACTTGCTTTTGAGGAACATTGACAGTGTCTGTAACTTCCCATTTGTTTGATCCTGAAAATGGAGCGATGAAATAATTTTTCTATTTAAATATAAAATATATCATTTAAAATAACCTATTAATGAATAATTGACATAAAACATCGTCCCAGGCATGCCTTTATTAGGTGGTAACCATATCACTTCTGCGGAATTTGAATCAGAAAGAGTAATTTTCATTTCCGGTTTAGCAGGATCTGAATGAATTAATATTTTTTGATTTAAATTAATTAGAAAAAAAAACAATATTCATTACCTTGCACATCCCATGTATTAACAATTTTATAAGCTTTTTCACCTTCCCCTCCTCCAGTTTCAGCCCAAATAGATATTTCATATCTAGTCGCCGGTTTTGCAGTTTCATACAAGTAAAATGATCGTGGATAAGGCACCCAAGTTTCTTCTTCCTTTTCTTGTTCTGTCGTTCCTTTAGAATAAAGAAAATATTTAGCATTCAAAATAATGATAAAGTGTTATATTTATTACCTTTAAATGCTATGTAATAGCCACGTAAACGACCCCGTGCAGTTTCTGGAGCATCCCAGCTTGTTAAAATTGTATTAGCGCCTAACGCTTTGGCATGTAAATTTCTAACAGCAGATGGTGCTGAAAAAATAATTTCGTTTGTAATTCTAGTGAAAATAATTGAATATGAAATATGTGCCCACTTCCTTCTGGAGTAGTTATGTATATCCAAGAACTTGTAGGTCCATCATGCATAGAATTGTATGCTAAGACAGCTGTCTGATATGTGCTCATAGGCTGTAAATCTTTCAAAACTGCAGTTCGTTCGGTAGGTGGAGCAAGTGTAACTTTTGGTTTATCTGTAACGCGTTTCCCAGCATCATTAATCAACCAGCATAATATCTAAATAAATAAGATGATCAGTTTTGCTGATAGGCAGATTTGTATTTTCACCTTATATCCATAGAAATGACCGCGGACGGAATCAGGATCAACATGATCCCATTCTAAAACTATGCTCGTTGAATTGATCACTTCAGTAACTTTGACATTTTCTGGAGCTGCTACTGGTACTAAATTATATTAATATTTAAAAAAACGGAAATGTTTATTAGATCAAATATAGAAATACGATTTTGGTATTATTTAAAGTTTAGCTTACTGTCTTGCCCTGAATAACCAATATACATCTCTGGAGTCATCAACGATCGTCCAATTGCATTCACAGCTTGTACTTGAACAACATATTTTCGAAACGTTGGCTGATCTCTGATGACAACATGATCTTGAAGTGGATCTTCTACTTCAAATTCTTCCCAACTGGCACCAGGTTCATCAAGACGATATCGAATTAAATATCGAAATCTTTCACCATTGCATTCTTCTTTGCTCATCGGCTAAAATAAATTTTAAATTAGTAATAATGCTTGTTATGATGATAAATTCTTTAATGCGACGAATTGCTGTGATAAGTGTAGAACATTACCTCCCAATAAATCACCAGGTTGTCTTTTTCAGTACCAGCAGCGCTTACATTTTTTGGATTTGTGTAGGGGTAAGATGGAGGTGTTTGGCACGTTGCTTTTAAATATCCAGGTGCACCATCTCCTCTTTTATTAGAAGCTATTACGCGAAACGTATAATTGACCCACGGACTGAGGTTGATTACAGCTTCAAATGTTTTTTGGTCAGTTTGTTCTTCAGTCTATAAGATGTTATATTACAGTTTTGGATGTTTGAAAATTAATGAACTACAATTATAATTCACCAAGGCAGGAATCCAAATATTTTTGTGAAATGCAGTCTCATATTCGACAGTATATTTTTTAATAGGTTCGTGATTGTCATAAGCTGCTGCCCATCTTACTAATGCTCTTCGTTCATTGCAATCGATACTTAGTAATTTTGGGCTTTCTGGGACATCTTCGAAAGCAATTCAATTCAGCACTGTGTTGTAGAAATTAAAGAAAAGGCTTACATACCTTTAACAATTAGTTGCATTTTGCTTTTCAGTATATCAACTTTTGTTTTCGAAACGCATGTATAAATTCCAGAATGACGTCCTCGTGGTTTCACAATTTCGAGTTTGTTGGGGATGTCAATTCTAATAAAAAATCGTTTTTATTAATTAGGAAGTTGTTTCTTTTTTTTTAAATTGATTACCTGTATGCATTGTCACTTGCATTGTTTAGTAATATTTGGTCTCTATACCACAAATATTCTATTTCAAGTCGATCGTCTGCTTTTGCTTCGCAAAAGAGATTGAATTTCGAATTCGCATCAATGAGTGCTCTTGCAGGCTTCAGTTCAACAAGAAACTGCGTTGCTTCTATCAGTGATAAAATTGCTTTGAATTTATGAAATGTAGGAAACGTTAAAACATACTGTAAACCTCGAGCTTTCTCTTAGCTCGATTTAAACCATATTTGTTGTTCACATGACAGAAATACAGGCCAGCATCTTTCACCGTAACAGCTGATATGCGTAATGTGTGATTACTTAGAATCTAATATTACAAATAAATATAAGAAAGCTTGAATGATAAATAATAGTCTTTTTTTACGTGAAAACGAGGTCGACTATCTTTAATTTCACGCTCTTTATTATCCATCCATTTAACTTCAGGCTTAGGAGCAGCTTCAACGCTGCAATCCAAATCTACATCTTGACCAAGAATTGTTGGAACAATTTTATCTTCCTCAGTAGTAAAACGAGGAGCATGAGCTACACGAGCAGATATTTAGTACTTCGTTCCATATTTTTTCATTGTATGCCATTTTTATAATAACTTACCGTATACATTTATAAAAGCATTCGCAAATATGTATCCTAAAGGATTGGACGCATTGCATTGGTACACGGCTGTATCTACATCATGATTTAGATTCACTATTTTCAAAATTTCACCATTTGATGAAAGAAGCCGACGAGAATTTTCAGAGAAATCTTAAAGTATATGTATCTATAATTTTGTACATTTTTCATTAATTAAATTTACCAGTTATTGGCTGTCCATTAATAAACCATCGTACGATAGGCTGGGGATCACCGAAAACTTTGCAATGTAATTCAGCATTACTTTCTTCAGCAACATTGAGGTCTGCTGGTGGTCCGTCAACCCATTGAGGAGCGTCTGAATTTCGTCGAAATTAATTTTAGACATGTACATATAAATATTTACCTTCTTTGAATGAACTTACTCAATATTTCTACATGCATTTCGTGTCGAACTAGACCATTTGCATCACAAATATAGGTCCCTTTATCAGAGCTTATTACTGATTTTATGATTAAGGTTTTTCCAAAATTTTTATGAGCAATTCTATTCGTTGGAAGTTGAGCGTCTTTCTTTGACCAGTGTATAGAAGGAAGTGGTCTAAAAGAGGAAAATATATTTTTATATTTCATAAATATTTTTAAATTACTGCTTTTACTGAAAAATTACCTTCCACTGAAGATGCACGTTAAGTGCAGATCATTTCCTGCTTGCAGGACAATATTAGTCGGTGATGTCCATAATTTTTTAATAGAGGCAGTCTTTTCTAAACAGAAATTATTTAAGAAGAGAGGCCGATAATTGACAGGAAAAAAAAATATTTTTTTATAATTCAAAAGAATGAAATCTGTTCTAATTTATGCATAACAAATAAACTTACTTTCAGCTGGAGATACAAGCAAACGAAATTCGTCTCCGGCACGATACTCGTCATGCAAAACAGGGCTTGTTGCAGCGCACTGATAAATTCGATATTCATCACTGTCACTGCTTTTTACAAATGAAAATTGCAAATTTCCATCGCCATCAACTGTAAAATTTAGAAAATAAATGAACTGTAAGTTTTTCCTTTATTTTTTTTTTATTTTTTTATTTAACATACTACGGTATATTATTCAACTAAAATCATCATCATCATCATCATTATTTCAAATCTCTTCTATACACGCAACATTTATTGTTTTTTCTTTTCTATGTATAATATTACTAGAGTTCTGTATTCTGCAATTTCTTACTTGTTATATGCTCTCGGTGAATCGTATCCATAGCGTAACTTTTTTTCAAATCTCTGTACAACCAAAATATTGTGGGTGATGGAACACCGTAAGGTTTATTGCATTCTAATGTCAAAGGTTGACCTTCTTCAACGATAACATCTTTCACAGGTCGTCGATCAAAGTAATTCAAAACTTGAATATATATATATATATTTTTGAAATTTATTCAAACTTAAGATGAGAATATTTAAAATTACCTCCAGTTTTTACTTCAAAAATGTGAGACATTGCCACACCATAAATATTTGATACGCTGCATTGATAGTAGCCCTGATCGTCGACTTGAGGGTGGAGAAATGTAATACTACCGGATTGGCCGGCTCTTTGCCATATTACACGGTGTCCATCAACAACAAATGATTTTCCATTTTTGAACCACATGAAACTACAAAATAATTCAATCAACGTAGTTAACAATTAATTGCCTTGTTGGTTTTTATTACAATTTACTTCCTGTTTTTTTTCAAACATGACAGATAAAATATTTATCAATGAAATCATCAATATTAATTTAAGCTAATTCAAAACAAGGCCAACAAACGTACTTTGCTCTTTTGAACAAACTTGCGAAATAAGAGGTAGTTTTTAATTTTCATTCATTAAAAATGCAAATTCTCAGTTTCCTAGCATTAACAATTCAGTCTATTGTTTGCACAAGTATATGCCTCTTTCAGAACACATATAATACACATTATCACTAGGCAATGTCCGGTAGTGTCCAATTGTCAGTTTTGTCACCTTTTCACCTTGACATGAATCGAAACGGAAAATTGTATGCTAATAAAACTCTCCTAGATACCAACATCAGTAAAAATTGACACACACGCACACATGTATATATGTACTTTTCTCTTGTGTTCAAGTTTTCTTAAAGTTTATGCGGATATTAATTAACAAAAACATTAAGTTTAAGTATAAATTGCTTTCTGACTAATTCTGATAAATTAATTAAAAAAATAACAGATATTGTTGTAAAACTTTTAAAAGAATAAGGAAAACTGCAATGCATAGTACGCAAATAAAGATAGATTTATCAGTTTATTTAAATTGAGGTCGTATCAGATCATCGTTGAAGGCTTTCAATTAATGTAAACAAATAATGGAATTAGATGTAAAAATTGTTTTGACGTGAGATACGGAATAATTTTACCATTAATCATACCACCAAATAAGGAGCTTATAATTGATTTTGATGTTCATTTAGAATTCATGTTTGGAAAATCAAAATTAAATTACCAAATGCACTTATCGCGTGCTATACTGTCCAATCTCATTGAAAAGAGCTTCAAAATCTATTATAAATAAAGAAGCAATATATAAATTTTAAAAATTATATATTTATTTCAATAATTTTTTCTTAAATAAACGCATAAATTAATATAACGAGGTATAATTATTTTTTCATTTTTTGACGCATGACTTAACAGATTGTTAAAGGAAATGAGATTGTCTCTTGACGTAAATTGTTCATGTTTTTCTTTTTAAATTAAATGATTATCTTCCCTGTTGCTACTGCTGCTTCTCTCTCTAGATTGACTTTTCTCTGTGACAGCTAGCTAGCTTTGCAATGAGTGGAAAACGCTTGACAATGCAACATTTTTTCTTTCCAACGGTTAAACAGCTAGCTAGTTATAAATCTGTTAAAAATTGAATTTTATGGTAATGTTATGAAATGCAAAACAAAAATCAAAAGCATAATAAAACAACCGGAGTGATTTTTCATCTTAAATATTTTCTAGTTATTATAAATATATGAGTTATGACTGACTGGAAATTAAGCTGTGACTTTTCCGCATGAAAAGATACTAAACGCCTCAAGCGACAGACTTTCAATTTTGCATCGACTAAACACAAATATATATATACCACTATTTCTGGCAATACTTTGCTTTGGCAAAAATTGATCGCATCTTTCTCGCATGGGAGCGATGACAAGCGATGGCCACTATATAGAATACGTCTAAAATTTGGTTCCATCAGCTTATCTTAAAACATACGGCGCATGTGCTTTCTTGTGATGCTGACTTGGTTGACGTGTAGTTTGTGTGTATAAGAGCAATTTCTCATTTTTGCAACGTGCTACTACGTTCAAAACAAATTATCCAAGGAAGGAATTTCACGCGTCACTTATTTCACATTAAACAATTATTTAAATTATTCTTATTGCAAAGTTCGTATTTGTACTGTATTGTACAATTTACCACGTTACACGCACTGCAGGGAATGAATGGAATTAGCATTGCAATTTATCAGAACTTACCGTTCAGGATCACCGGTAGCTTCGCATTTCAAAGAAAATTTATTCGGTTGTCCAGTGTTGGATATGTGAAACCATACAACGTGCTCTGATTCGTGTTCCAATTTGGGGGGTGAGCTGACTGTAAAAATTGTAAAAATTTTATTTGATATATTTTTGCAATAATAAAAGTAATTGTTAAAAGTTATACAATTAGAACGTCTAAAAATAACAGTATGCTTTTCATCAGAAACATTTACTTGCATTTGACAGTGTTATTATGCTTTTGATGTGCAAAAAAAACTTGTCACTTTTAAATAACTTTTACAATAAGAAGAATTATTAATAATTTATTGTAAAATGAAAGTATTGTTTTTATTAAGAACAGAGAAATTTCAATTATTCATTTTGTTGCGCAAATGAAAAGAGATGAGATGTCAGTAAATTGGTAAAAATCTGTTTCAAGAATCATCATCACGTATTTATAAATCCAATCGATGAGATCGGGGCATAAATATGAGAAAGCATCAAGCAAAAAGCAATAATCGGTTCAATGTTGAATCGACCAACCAAGAGGTCAATTAGCAAATAATCATTGTACAAGGATGGCCAAAAGACCGAATGGCTAGTAGGTACCATGCAATTTCTTTTCAACAGAATGGCTCATCCAAGAAGGTGAATTGATTAGCTTGTTTAATGAAAATATCTTTCAAACATTTGCACATCTAATTTATTGCTTAATTTTTTTTAAAATAATTATTGTCTCATTATTAATATAATAATTATTTTTTTTAATCAAACTATTTTCAATTAATATATTTATAATTACACTTATTATTATGAGTAAGATTTATTGGAGTTGATTGAAAATTTTGAAAGAAATAAAGAATTCATAATCAAAATAAAACTTACTAAATTTTCCACACGCAATAAAGATGAGAGAGAAAAAAACCAGTGGAGTATTTGTATTGACGATGTTCATCGATTTTCGGATGTTGAAAATGTTCAAAATTTGAATTTGATTTCTTCACGCTGTATCTGAAATATATTTTCACAATTGAATTCAATTTAGAAATTTATGATTTTGTTTGAAAGGAGAACGTTAACGCGCGCACGGAAGAAGTAATGCTATAATTATTGTCAGATGATAAATGTTTTTCTTCATAAAATTAAGGCAATAATCAATTTTTCTCTAAATTTAAAATTAAAAAAAAAGAAAACAATAAAAATGTCAAGTGGAAGAATATGTATGTAAGTTTCAAATATTATAACAAACCAACAGATTTGATGATCAGAAATACTAGATTATAATATATTTTGTAACCAATTGTTAATCGATATCCATTGCGTACACAAAAAAGAATGACCGATGAGAAAATTGACAATTAATTCATTTATTATTATGATTATTATTATTATTATATAGCTTGTTAAATATATAGTGAGAAAAATTCGTCACCGAATAGTACAGAGCAAACCAAATTAGGCATTGCACGCTAACCTAACCTATACTGATGGTTGATTAAGAAGAAAATCTGTTCCAATTGGTAGCACTGATTCATTCTCGTCATTGGTGTAAAAGCTTTGTCCAATGATTTTCACGTTCAACGAAGGACAGCAGCTGTTTAGCTTATACAACAATTATTTGCATCTTCTTTATGCATAAATTTATTTTCTTACTTTTCTTTTTCCTCTCTATGAAAATTCTTCTACTTCTTCAAATAATATTTATACAATGCATCCAGTCGAATATCTAGTTGTTTCCAATGGAGATGATTGTAGAAAATATATTATAATAACACCTGGATATTATGACAACTGACAGAGGATAGGTGAAGAAACCTAATTCACAATCCATTTGAGATCAGTTATGTTCTGGTCATTGCTATGCAAAGTTATTAATATGTTCATCATTTGACTGACAAGAGAAGCATATCGAAATCAGGGCAACGTTCTGTTCAGATTGACAATTCAAACATTTTCTGTTTACATGATTTAGTAGGAATATATTATTAAAGAAATATATATATATAGTTTTAATATTTATAATTTGCAAAGAGATTTCATTACCAGAAAGAGTTCAGTATCTTTGCAATGTTGAAATGTTCAGGTAGTTTGTATGGATTTGTATGCTTTAAAAGTCAACTAGTGAAAAAAAAAGCTCAGATGTAGGTAGTAGAATAGGCAAGCAAGCAAGCAGGCAGCCAGGGGCAGGCAGTAACGGATTTGGCACGAGCTTACTTCAACTGAACTTGAAGCAATAAAAATTTTCCTAGCGGAAACACTAATCATTTTAAATAGGCTTTTCACAAAATAGAAAGGCGTTGCAATTTGAAAAGGGAAAAGATGAAAAAGCTGCAAAAATAATAATAATAAAAAAAAGAAGAAGGCCAGGCCATTGGATTTAAAAATCTACATTCACAGATTTTGACAATTCTCCGCTTGCTTTCATAAGTAGCATCGAACATTTCCGTTGTGCAATTAGGGTTTAAAAAAAAAAAGAAGTAAATGAAGAAATTGACAATGTCGTTTTTCTGATCAATCAGCTAAAATATACCAGGTGAAGTGGAAAATAATGATTCTGTTTGGAGATGATTCATTTGTTTTTATTTATTAATTATTTTTTTTAATTTTATTTCTTCTTTGAAAGATGATGATGGCATGTTTCAAATTGGCATCTCAATTTGATTGATCTATTAGCATATCGTTCTATTAGCTGAATTTAGCAAAAACAGAAAAAAAAAGCAAATGATAGTTGATTTGATTTTTTATTATTATTTTGTTTTTATCACAACTTTTAAATTGTAAATGACACTATATAATAATATATGAGGAAATGATTATTTTAAAAGAAATTGTATTTGAAATTGTATTTCTCATCAGCTTTATCATTAGCTTAAAAAAGCTTATGATTATTTTTCAAAATTTGAATTTGAAACAATTCTATTCTATTCTATTCAACAGAATGTTGATTCATCCGTTAAATGTAATAAAACAAAGTCAAGAAGGACGAAAAATTTTTGAATAACTAAGTAAATAAAAGCGAAATTCAATTTTCCACTCGATTTCCGATCGTGCAAATGAAATCAACACTGCCGATTGAAGTGATGGCAAAAATCTATTTTTGGCTAATATGAACATTAATTTTATGTTAATTTAAAGCAAAGCTTTTAATTTTACTTACTTACTTTCTTGCTCTTCTCTTATTCTGCTCAGTGATCACTACTTTTTGTTCTACGGTTGCTTGCTTGATTGAAGTTTATATAGCAAAAATTTTTTGAAAACACATTCAAAATGATCTTATCATTTCTCAAGTGGGGAATATTTCAAAAATATTTTTACACACTACGACTAGGCTGTTTTTAGTTTTATTATTAATAATTTCAATTATAGATCAATCGTTACAATAAATATTCTGATAAAATAAGTAGCAAAAAAAAAAATAATAAATGCAACAACTGAGATGAAAGAAATTCTCACCAAAAAGTTGGTGACAAACGTGAAAAAGTATCTTAAAAAATCTTGATGCAAATTGAACATAAATCATGGCGCAAGTTAAGGCAAATTTTGCAAAATTGAAAACAACAAAAGCGTGAAGACGCACTTGTTTATGCAACGATTATGAAAAATGACTAACCGGGTGAGTGTTACAGGAAGAAAAAAAAAATATATATGCAACAGCTGCTTTTAGCAATGTCTGTCTACTTTGATAATCATTGTTGGAATACCGCCTTGAAATCAACGCAATTTAAATTAACTAATCAGCAGCTGTTGTCAATAGGCAACATGCATTTATTTCACTAGGCTATAGGGCACTAAGCAAGGACACAACAAGTTCCACATTTCAAATCATTCAAGTACATTAAATTTTACGGTTATATTCTGAATTTTCACTTTTTTTTTATTTCTCTATTACAATACTTTTTATAAATTCACAATTGTTCATGTAATAATTTGTTTTAAAAGTGAGTCATCCATCAGGAGCTAAATGAAAACAATGATGACATTGAAATCAGAGTGCAATTTGGAAATTTCCATTCACAAATCTCACATTTTGTAAATTTCATATTTTCATTACCAGTTTTGATCAAAATGTACATCAAATATGCATGCATTGATGTACAATGAATTTGTGTATGAATTCTACTAGTTCTGCTTATCAGCAAGCACAGTGATTGTTGTAAAGATATTACTTCAGTAACCCCAACAATTTTATATCTGAATCCAAGAAATAAGAAATTTTAAATAAGGTATTTTAAAAATACTAATAAAAAGCAATTTTTTTTTCTTATAATATCATTAATAAATAAAATAATGATTAAATTTAATTTAATTTAAATTAGAAAGTAATCTATATGTGAAACCTGGAAAATGGTAGAATGAGCGGAAGAAGAAGAAGCATTGGAAAAATAAAAGGTAGATGAATAAAAATTGATAAAATCAGTGAAATACTTTTTCTTAAAAAAAAGTAGATTTATAATAAAAGCAAAAAACAATCGTAGATTGATTGAACAAAAGATTTATATGCAAATGTGTTTGAATGTCCAAGTATGTTAAATCAAGCAAGGCTTATATGCAATGAATGACCACCAGTGGATGAAATTTTTAAGCTGTTCATATTTTAATTTTGCAACGTTCAACATGCAAGGCAACAATAGAGAGATAAGGAAAAGGTGATGATGAGTGAAGGAGAGAGCAGCTGCATTAAAATGACAGACACACGCATTTCTTGAATTGCATAAGTTGAGAAACATCAAGCACGCTTTGCCACCACAATTGAAGCTCTAGTAAATCATCTTGTTAGAACACAGATCCCGTCTTGAAATTAAAAGAAGGTTCCTTTTCATCGGCTGTCAACAATAGCTTGAAAGCGTTAAAATGTTTTAACAGTTGTTTTCAAAGAAGTTTCTTCAATAGTGTAGCAACAGCAACAGCAGCAGCTTGGAATGACATCCAAGCTGCCAAAAAATGAGGAGGAGGTACATATAATTGTTATTTAGCATGACTTTGATTCTATTCGCACTTTTTACTTACTTATTTTAATAAGTTTTATCAATTTTGCAAATTGCATAAATTCATTCATAATTAATTAAGAAGAAGAATGTTAGCAAAAAAAAAATTACACAAGTTCCCAATTGCTTTAGTTGAATTCAAAAATTGTTATAATAATTTCAATTTTAGCAATAAATAATCACACTATTCAACGAATATTTTACTAATGTTTAATAAAGTGTTCAATTATTGTTCTAAATATAGATTAATTTTATTTATAAAATCTCCATCTGACCTATAAAATATTTCAATTGCATTCAATGACAAAAGTACAATGTTCTTCCTATCTCAAATGTTGGCAAGTTGTGAAACTGAGAATTCTTTTCAAAATTGAAATAAAATCATTTTAAGGAATAAATTTTACACTTGACATTGTTTTTCAGAGATTGATTCTGCCAAACAAATGCTTTCCACCGTGATAATTAATAATTAGCTCGATGTTTTTTTTTAAATAAATATATGCTTTATACTTTTACAGTTACTTATATATATATACTTTTTTCTTTAAAAAAAAGTATAATAAATTTATAATATTTAGTTAATATTGATTTCCTTATTACATTTTAAATGATGATTTGTTTATATAAAATGATGCAATTATATGATTTCATTATTAATAACAATGTCATAATAGATGAATAAATGTATAATTTACCTTTTTCATGAAATGTGGTGATGATGATAATATAAAGAATAAAGTTGACAACAAACAGTAAAATATCTTTTGTGGTCAGTGGAAGGACAGAAGTACAGGTTGGGTGAAAAATCAATTGTAAGATCTGTTTTGGCAGTAGTTATATATATTGTTCAGAGAAAAGTAAACTTTTTCGTCAACTTGATCACAAAGCTTTATTGGTGAAGCAAATGAATCGAGGATAGAAGCTGACCTGCAGAATAGCAGCCAGCATCACCACCACCACCAACCAGCATGATGACTTCTGTTCACACTGAATAACAGCAGCAGCAACAACAACAACAACAAGTCTAATAAAATTTGGTCAACGTTGTTGCTTATGTATGTTCAGTATTGCGTCAGCATTTAAAGCTAGCCCTGGTCATTTAATGTTGTTGTTCAATGACCATTTCAATACTTTTCAATCTTCCATTCTTCAATCAATACATCCTAATTGACTATAAATAGTAAGTAAAAATACACGAACAAGCAACATGTACAACATATTACAACAAATTTTTTTCGCATATGCTCTCAAATAATTAATTTCTTATTCATCATATTTTCACGACAACTCTGCTGTATATATATATTATATGCATTTATAGGTTTTTTTCTTCGTTTTATTCTTATTTTCTTTTCAGTTTATTACTTTTCAGCTTTATAATGCAAATTATCTGGAAATTCTTTTTCACAAAAATAAGCTTAGAAGTAGACAAATTTTTCAACTGAAATTGAAAAATAAACGAAATTTCACACTTGTTAATTATATCATGGAACGTTAGTGATGATGATGATGATGATGAAATAGATTTACAAAAAAAAAGACATCCACTGACGTCATGATGTAATTTTTGTTGAAAGAAGTTTGAAGAATAGAACAGAAAGGGAAAGAGAAGAATTCATTTTTATAACAACATCCAAAAATTGACATACACTTGAAGCTGTGGTCAGATCGAAATATTAGCTAGTTAAACGAATAGACCATGGGCAAGTCTGAAAACTTCCGCTGCGGATTTGAACGAATTGACTGGATCGATTCTCAACGGTCAAGCGGCCATCTCCTGACGATTCTGCCAATTATACTGCACACAATTGATAAACGAACGCTTAGCTTAGAATAATAGTCATGGAAAAACTGACTTGCCGAATTTTCACTTTCACTTACTATTTATTGCTCTCTGTTCACTTTGGTGAATTTTCAGATTTTATCAATTTCAACATTTTCAAATTCTTTGGCAAAATTATTGCACAAGAAAAGTTAATCAATTGTGCAAATAACAAAAACCAAAAAAATAACAGCAGTAGCAGTAGCAAAGTAGGCTTTCATGAAAATTTTCTTATTCATCTTTTCTATACCACATCCATTGCCCTAACACTGTCTTTCGTTTAATTTGTGCATATTTCAATTTGAAATTTATACCTCGTAAAGTTTAAAGTTTGTCTGCATTTTACTAACATCATGCTTTGATTTTATTGTTCAACTGTCACCTGCGACTTTTTATACTGTTGTTTCAAATGAGCGCAGTTGATTGCAGTTTGAAGAAAAATATTTAATCAATGCGCACAAATCGAGCTAAATTCAAATTAATGCTCTCATCAAAACGAGAAACTCCAATTCTTTTGAGCTTCGACGTAAAACTTTGATTAAACATTGTCATCTTCAAAATAATCTAATAAAATAAGGTAACAGAAAATATAATGAAACATATTATATAATTACATGCATATTTCATTTACCAACTTAAAAAAAAACAGTTTTCAAATCAGCTACCGTCAACTGATCAAAATTTAAATAACAATCATTGATCAATTGATAATAAAATATTATCTTTAATATTATCGTGTATGTCTTTTAAAGAACAAAAATTTCTTAAAGTCGTCACAGTTGAAAACTTGCTTTGCTTTGCAAATGGTAATAATAGAAAGTTAAAAAATTCTTTACTGAAAATGAAATTTTTATTAAAAACAGTCACATTTAAAATAAAAACTTAAAAAAGAAATTTAAACTTCATTTTAATTTTTTTTTAATGAGCATCAGCCACCATCCGTAAATTAGTACCTGTGCATCACTACTTACTATCGGCAATCATAAATAAATAAACATAATTAATTCATGGGGTTGCAATTCATATCATATTCTTTTTGCAACGTATAGCCTAAAATCATTTTTGACTTTATTGAATAAATGGCACCAGCTGACCGTCCGATAGACAAATTTGGAAAAGCTGTTTTGCCCTATATTTATATATGGCTGTTGTTGTTATTTCATTCGTTGACTAAATGGGTATTTAAACCATTTTTATCGTTCACGTCCGTTATTTTAGTAAGTTCAAGCTTTGATTTGTAACTCATTAAACTCATTAGTTCATTTTGATGTTGTCACTTTTAAGCTTCCGGTATTGTCTATAATGGGTTTTGGTGTAAGTGTAGAGAAAATGTTTAATGGTTAAAATATTCTGAGTATTGTGATGTTTACAAAGCGTTTGTAGGCCTATTTTGTGCATTTATTAATTTATGACGTCCGAAAGTTGAGAAACTGTCCCACTGAAGCAGAAAAGTTAATTAAAGTATGTTTTTTCGCATCAGGTTTTCATAAATCTGAATAAATATGATTTTATTAGGAAGTTGAAGATGCTAAGATTGGTTTGAAAGCATTTGGAGTGGATATCGACACATAATTCACTTTTTCCTTAGCATTTATATCATTATTTTGATCATTCAATTGTGCTTTACATTTTCATACGAATGAAATAATTGTCATTTTCACTTTCTTCCGATTTTTATGTCATTTTTGTTTCTTTGTTTCAATTACAACTTTATAACAAACCGTTATTTCATTGGTTTTTTTCGATTAAATATAGAAGTATATCTATTAATTTACCAATTATTAAATATAAATAATGTCTAGTTTTTAATTTTGCGTAAGATCACTCAATATGATGTCCAAGAAATTTCATCATGTCAATATGATATTTCAGTAGATTATTTTACTTGTAAAATTTGATGCAGTTTTATTTTTCAAGATTTTAATTGTTAAAATTTAATCAATATTTTGCTCGCTATAGACAAAATATTTTTGCTTAAGTTGTTTTCAGCTGAATTTTTAATAATGAAAACTGTTATTTTAAAGTGTAATAATTAACGTTTAAAATCTTTATTGTTTACTTTTTCTTATTGCTTCAGATATTTTTTTTTATAATTAGTGAAAGCTTTTTTGAATTATTACTATATTTTCATTTACACATTGTCATTTTTTTCTAATAAGAAAATTCACCGCAGAAAAAATTCTTTCTTTCGCAAAAAGAGCAATATTTATTGAAATGACTTATAAATGCAATGAAAAGTTAAAGTAAAATATCTGATAGAGTTATCGAAAATAAATTTTTTTCTTTATGAAGCATTCCACCAAGAGATACAGCCTAACCCAGTATCATTCATTGCTCCATATATTTCATAACATTTTTGATTTGTCTTCTCTTGAAAATCATCACCGACCTGCGTCGGAATATCTCTAAAAACTTCATCAATTACTCGAAACCGAACTTTGCTACCTGAAATTTTTATAAATAAATAAAATAATATTTGTCATCAATGGTAAAAGATAGACCTGGTTCCAAAAACAACTCAGCAAAACCATCATCAACTTCATATTGCCAAGACCATATTTGCTCATTTGGCAAAAATTTTGATGGCTGTGGTAAATATTCCCTTGGGATAAATATATCTTCAAAAAATGTCATTGTAACTAAATTAAAAATTGTTCAGAAATTTACATTCGGATGCTGTTCACACAAGCGAAAGGTTAACAAAACGAAATGCAAAAATTATCGCAACTTACCACTTATGCCGGTACTGTCGCATTTTGAAATTTCGCCTTTCAATACTTCTCCAATATTAGGATGAAAAACGACCATGTTGCACGTTACTGATAAAGCCAAATATTTTACAATTTCTTTGAACGCAAAGAGAAGACAAATGAAAAGATTTACCTTCAGTATGCGCTCCGCCATCACCAGGTAATGTAATGCTGTCTCCAATTTCTTCAATACTGTGCACACAAACGCACAAGCCATAGTTTAGGATAACCTATATGTAAATAATGAAATTTGAAAAATACTCTCATCTTATTACCTTATTGATAAACATTTCATTTATTTTTCTTTCCAAGTATTTAACGACATCTTCACCAAATCGATGTGGAGGAATTCGAATAATTTGACGAAATTTACACAGTTTAAACATTCTATCGAATGTAATCGATATTTTCTCCCTGTAAAAAAGTATCAGTTTAATTTTTTTATTTTCCAAAATGATTACAGTGCTTCTTTTTGCAGTTTGATGTTCAGTTAGTAAACTACTTACTAAAAATAAAATGAACTTCACAAAGTCTGATACATAGAAAACAAAATCAATGTGAATAAAAATCTGTTTATTAATAAAATTAATTCATAAAATTGTTCTTCAAACCGGAATCACTACAGTAACACAATTCATCACTGAATTTCATTTTTGTAATTATTGTACATGATACAAAAATGTATTGGATAATTAAAAATAAAAGCGAAAACAATATTATCAAGCACGCTATTATTATTTAACTAAATTTTAAATATTGACTTATGTATTACAGTACCCAAAAATAAAAGTAAGGAGTAATATACTTATTCAGTATAATATTGGAACATTCAAAAATTTTGAGTAACTTTTAATTAATAAATTTTGTTTAAAACTATCACATTTTAGTTTTAGAAGTTTATCATTTCCATAGTGAAACAGAACCTTATCTACTGAAAATCTTACTGTTAAAATTAAATAAGTACGTCATTCTATTGTGCATGTATGAAAAGTTTTGGATATCAAAAAACTTTTGATGAATATATGAAATTTCAATTCATTTTTTATTTGAAGTGAATTTTATATATTTTTAATTTTATAATAAATGTTTTTGCTTTAATTTTGAAATGTAATCAGGAATATTCTGTTCCACATATTTTACCGTTTACTTTTCAGGGCTTATAAACTATATGAAGATAGCTGAAAATCAAGTAAGTATTAGTGAAAAGAGTTGAATTGTATAATAAATGAAAAAACAATTGTTAATTCAATAATGAGCAGTTTAAAAAGCAATAAGTTTCGTTAAGTTTTCATTTTACAAAAGAAAAATGATATTATATTTGTACACTGAAAAAAAATTTCTTGGTATTATAAAAATGTACATAAATAATTGTTTAAAGCAATACATTAGTTGATGAAAAAAGAATAAATAGTGTGAATTTGTTAGTTAAATAAAGAATTTGCGCAGTTTTACTGATAATGTTAAAGATGATAAGAAATAAAAATTAGGTCTAGAATGCAAATTTAATCGAAAACGGTAGAACAAAGCGAGATTATAAAGATAATCTGTCTTGCATGCAGCCGTTCAGTGGTCAGTGTTCTCGATACTGAATTGTCTGCCTTTTGGCTGCAGTTGCGCAATATAGGGTCGATTATTGCGCCACCGGCAGGCCGATTGTTTTGTTCATCCACAAGCGTTGGTCTGCTGCAGTCAAGTTGCTTTCGCTGAAATGGACACCGACTGAATATATCTGCTCAGCTAATGACCCATCGACCGATCGGCAAACGTCTGCGCTTAATTAACGCATGTGATGTGAACTGACTCGAGCTTGGGTAATTTTATCCTGTCGTAATGGTCCAATGGTAATGGTCGATCAAGCATGACAAAGTTGGATGACTAGCTCAATTTGGTACACCTGGCTCTGTTCCCACCGGCCACTGGTAAAGTTAATCTGCTTTTGCTAGCAAAGACCGCTTTTGGGTAGCAAAGTAACATCAATGAAGATCGGATTTGAACCTTCCACCGTCGATACTGATCCGGTGGTCTGGACCAATTTTGAACAAGCCGACCAACCAGGTTCCAACCAGGATTTAGACTGTCTGATTCTCAGATGATGAGTTGCACTTTTGCTTCTCTTCTATTGCAATTGTCTTCCAGCTTGAACGTTGACAGCGTTGAATCGAAAAGCTGCATTTCAAAAATCATGCACAAAAATAATAAAAATCCATCTACAACAGAGTCGAATTGTTGTTGTCAAGTTTGCGGTGATAAAGCGTCAGGAAAGCATTACGGTGTACCAAGTTGCGATGGTTGTAGAGGATTTTTCAAACGATCCATCCGAAGAAATCTCACTTATCAATGCAAAAGTAACGATGATTGTGTTGTCGACGTGGCAAGGCGTAATCAATGCCAAGCATGCCGTCTTAAAAAATGTCTTCAAGTGAAAATGAATCGACACGGTAAGATTATTTTTATTTTCATTTGTAATTTTTCAAATATTCCGATTTAATGTAGCGTTATACGTTAATTTTAATGAGAAATACTTTGATTTAACAAAGTTCATTATGGATTTCATTTTTTGTTCATCATTAAATTTACATAAAACGATATTATAAATGTTTATATTATTGCATGATAAATTAATTCTATGAGACATGAAATATTTCATTGCTATTTAATTTGTTTCAATTGAAACCATTTACATTCAATGTAAAACTGAATTATGTCATTTATATCTAAATTTAAATATGATCGGCATGAATGATCATTAGCAAAGGGATTGTAATGTATTTTTTTTGTTTTGGTTTCATGTGAAAAAGCTATTCGTTTATAATAAAGTGAATGCATAAGATCAATTACAAGGAAAGGTCATGTTACGTGTGTAAACTTGACCACAGATGCACTAGGTCTTATTTAATATCAAGTGTGCAGACTATTTGATAACAGCATTCAACCATTTGTTTATTTAATAAACAGCGCAAAAGATACTAGTTTCTTTGAAACATCAATATACCAATTAAACAGATAAAATAATTTTCAATAATAATTATTATTTTCAATGTTGTTTAATAATTTTTTATCGGCTTGTTTCGAAAATTCACTTTAACAAATTTGTTACTTTTATTTATTTATGTAAATTATCTACATTTTTCAAGTACATATAAATTTGTTGACATTGCACCACATGTTATCATTACAATAAACTGTAATATAATCAGGTAGAATTAAAGTGATGTTAGATTTGTTTCTAAATTATTTTATAAAAAGATTATTTAAGTTGTTAATTGTAAATAATATTTATATGATGAAAATGATAATGAAAAAAGGAAGTGTTCTTTTAGCCGTTCAAAATGAGCGAGTTCCGAAAGAATCACGACGACATTATCGTTGCACTGATGAATATGCGGTTTTCTCTTCTACTGGTAATAATTTTGCGCAAAGCATAAATATGATTGACGTTTGGCAAGAAAGAAATCATCGCCTCTTAGCTATGACTCCTTCTTCAGCAGGTTGGTGGAGCTGGAGAAATTTCCCATTAAACTTCGGTTCCAACTTTTCCCACGCTGTCTCTTCATGTCCACATGTAATGCCAAAAAGTATGCAAATACAACCTTACAGTATTCACTGCGCCTATCCGAACACTGTAGCCCCGTCGCATATGGCACCGGATTTTACTTTCAACAATCAAATATATTCAAAAAGCAACATCAGTACAGTTTCATACTTTTGTCATTTTTATTTATTTATTATAATTTATAATAATTCCATTCAAGGTTATATCACATTTGAAAAATTTGCGCGCAATCTTTTCACTCTGTCACCTGGTGAAATGGGCAGCCAAGATCATAATGATGTTGGTGGAATTTTGAACAGCCTCAAAATGTGGTTGCAATCGATTGTCCAATTTTGGCAGTGGCCATTAAAAGATAGGCGTCAACTGTTGATGAAATCTTGGCATGAGCTGTTTGTTCTGCTGGCCATACGTCGAGGACAGTTTCAACGAATGCTATCAAGTGAGTGACCAGATTATTCGATTAAGCAAAAAAAATAACAATATTTTTATTTTAATAAATGGACATTTTTGTAGAATTGAAAACAATAAATTCGAAAATGGAGAAAATCAGCCCGGAGGAGAAATTATCGTTGGAACAAGCGGCAAGTATGGTTGAGCAGTTGAACATCTCGCCGGAAGAACTTTACTGTTTGTTGGCATTAATTTTATTCAAACCAAGTAGGCATTTCATTTTTGCTTTAATAATTTAAATTTCAAATGAATTACAATTTGCAGTGAAATCACTGAGCACAGAGCATCTAGTTCAAACTGCTCAAGAGCAAACGATGATTTTGATGAGTGAACTAACAGCAAGACAACAACAACATACAGTTTCATCAGCCGTTGAAAGTGGATCTAATCTGATGCTCAGCATACCTTGCTCTTCTGGTAGACTGCGTTATGCAAGACTAGCAATGCTTGTTCCAACCATTTCCACGATCACCAGTTCTACGGTGCATTTGATTTTTTTTCCCCAATGTTCACATTCAGCCATCGACATCGTAGATCGTCTCCTTTTTCACCAATTTTCTAATATTTCATAATAGCAAAAATTATGATTTATTTAAAGTAAGAAAAAATTTTTTTTTTATTTTAAAGCAACTTTATTTCACTGTAACACCAAAAAAATATCCCAAATAATAAAAAAGAAATACACATTTGCAGGAACAATAGCAAAAACATCATCAATCATCATCACATCAAAAATGGAAAAATACACCAGTGCTTTCGTGAATATTTTCAAACAACGAGCTTGCTGAGGCAGGCAAGGTTCAGTTGAGCAAAATCTTAACTTCAGGGCTTTTAACAATGTTCCACTCAGATGTGTCTTCCTGTGAGGGTTAAGTGAAACTGGTGAAAGAGATAAACAACATATAATACCCGATCATTACAACCGGCCATTCATGGCTGCAATACGTCAGACAAAAATATCAAATTACATACAGTGCTTAGAAATTCGTGACAACCCTCAAGGAAACAGAAAATGCCCTTGAAAAGATGAAGAAATTACGTACGTCTTCATGAAAAAAAAAGTCTTCAACTGAACAAAAATTAGCATAAAAAAGGTATGCATTTTTTTTGTACTTTTTCCACCTTATTCTTCTTGCTTGTCCGGCTTGCAGTCCATGTCCTCTTGATTTGATGCCTTCTTTGGGCACGCATCTGTCGACGTTGGTGAGCCAATATCAGTAGTAACTGTAGCCGATACTGTTTCCATCATAACACCTTCTGAAGGAACCGATTCTGTTTTTTCTTCATTCTGAACGGCGGATAATTTTTGTGCTTTAGTCAAACTTTTCCCATCTTTTTTCTTCTTCACATCTCGTGCTTTTCCTCGTTTCGGCTTTTTCTTTGACACAGACCATTCTTCATCACCGGAGTTCTCAGCGGCATCAATTTCACTTCCTGATATTGCATCTAAAATTCGTTACTCTTTCATTTCTCTCTCTCTCTCACACACACATACAGGCAGAAAGTTTGAAAATTATCAACATTTACAAAATATTTTCAGTTAAAATTAGCCTAGGAATTTTTCTCACCTACAGATGGGCATAACATGAGATGATAATAAGTTAATACATGAATTCAGAACAAAAAATATCCCAATTCATAGAAAAAAACATGTTAATACCTGAAAATCATTATTCCTAAGTAAAAATACAAAATAGTGTAAAACAAAAATTAACATTTAACATTATTGAATAGTTGAATCGATTGAATTCTGAAATTTGAACATTAATTATTATTATTATTTTCAGAAAAATTTACTTCCCCTAATAATTTCCCTGAGCTTAAAGAATTCTTCTTCTACCAAACAGAAATCGCTTAAAATACTTAATTAAACGAAACTTTTATTTTAAATAGTGAAAGTACCATCATTGAAAAGATAAAAAAGTTCCTGAAATTTTGGCAAAATATAATGGTGAGCATTACAAAAGAAAGTAACAGGAAGCACTTCCTTTTTTCAACGCCTACAATATGAAATCATTTCTGTACTAAACTTAACTCTTTCACAAGTTCACCCATGATGATAGCTGTGGAATGTTTTCATTTTACCAATTAACTAATTAGCTATGGTAGTTTATTATAAATAACAATTTATTGTTCATTCTGATTTAAACAGGTTTAAATTAAATAATAATAAAAAAAAAAGTACCTAAATGAGCTTCCATAAGATTAATTGGAACGCAACGCCTGTTTCTGCCTCCGCGTAAACACTTTTCCAGATGCGCAGAAAAACGCAAGTACGACTTGTACAAACCACACTGTGGACATACGCAAGAAATAAATTTTGTTGAATTTCCTTTGCGTGATTTCTTTCCAAGTGACTTTGAATTTTCCGCTTTATTCGTTGATCCACTTGATGCAGTTTGAGTTTCGAGACCGTTCTGAGTTGTGGGTGAAGCTGATGAAGAATCCGAATCCGTAATCATATTAAAAAATATCGAAACTGCTTGTTCATCAATGAGCATGTTCAGAACCGTAAACACTTCTGGATTGTTTGAATTATCCGTTTCTCTTTCAATTGACACACTCTCAGCCGGGGTAGTTTCTTCAGCGTTCTGAGCATCTGTCAAATTGAGCTGAACATCTGAAGAGGATTGGGACATCTCATCGGCTGTTGATCCCAATTCTTCTGTAGCATTGATAGTTGTTTCCACCGTTTCGTTGTTTTCCCTTTCGTTCTCATCATGGTTAATCGACAAATCATCCACATAATCCATATCAGTATATTCCAACAAGGTCGACGGTTTAGCATCAAACATCTTCACCAAAATTCCGATAAGGAATATGGACAAGTACTATCACAGACAATGTCAGCGCATCGCATTTCACTATAAGCAGAAATTGAAAAGGTTTAAAAAGTTAAATAAAGTTAAGCGAATTCAAATTAACTTTTCAGTTAAAATTCTAACTTGAAAAAACAGCACAGGTAAACTAGTCAAAGTTCACTTCACAGTGCAACTTTACACAGCATTCATCATCAGATTACAAAATAACTTTAACCACAGCTTACCTATATGCATTCGTATGTATTGGATATAGCCTTGTAAAACAATTGAAAAATTTCAGCTGTGGAATTTGGAAACCGAGCAATGTGTGAATGAAAATTGATTGATGAACAAAGCTAAAAAAAGTGAGAAAAATAAATAATGAAAATTACATAAGATTCTTGAAAATTTTTTATTTTCAGATATGAAGTTAAACACATGTAGAACATTCAAAGAAATTCTCTGTGCATCTTGACAAATGAGTATTAAAAATACTGAAACGATTTCTCCTCCATCCGCTATTCGAAATCACACTACATAAAAAGATCTTGTACACGCAAGCATAAATTGAAGCCGAGTTTTCTACATATGTTATAGAACAAAAAATCAAGCAGCATAACACAACCGATCAGTTTATTGCTAAGCCATCTTCCTTCCATAAAATTCATACTGTAAAAAAAATCAGGTACAGACTTACTTTTGAAATTTTTCTGTGTAAAATTGTTTAACTTTAATTATTATTTGTTTTTTTTTATTAATGTTGTTAATTGTTTTCAATGCAGATTTTGTTAACTTATATTTGTATTTGAATTTTTTTTTTAATTTGTGTAAGAAATTGTATTGGTGCGTAGCATAATTTTCACTAATTCCACTTATTGAAATTCATTTATTTAAGTATTCTCTTCAATTAGGGTCTGTTGACTTTTGAGATTTAAGCACTTTTTTGAGTTATTAATACGACTAGATTAGAAACAATTGTAAAATTAATATGATCTATCTGTTGAAGTATATTGTGAAGTTTTTCTGAAATTAAACGTAAAATGTAAAGCGTTGCTATATCTGAACTACAGTTAATTTCGGATAAAGATAAGCAAGTACTTGTAATTTTTCCATTGATAAAAATTAAATACTTACAATTCGAAATATGAACTGATCATCGAGTTTGAAATATATTCATGATTTATATATTTATTTGATGGTTTCTTAAATTTTATATGAATCTGAAAAGTGCTTCAATTTTACATTACAGTTTAGAAAGTAAAGAGTTAGACATATCTACATATATATATTTATTTTTATACGTGTAATTTATGCTACTATTACTCGAAATATGTTTATTTTTTAGTTACTTATTTCTTATATGTTGTGTATTCAATTCAAAAGTTTTTCATAAAATTACTTGAAAATTTTAATTTATAGTTACACCGGAAACGTTCCTAAATTAATTGTTTTTTTTCACAAATTTCATCGGCCATACTAATTGTTCATAATAAAATAAGTTTATTGTTGCATTATTTTTATTTTTGTTTAAATAATTTGTCTTATAATGTGTTTTTGTGATGTGTGTTTTATTACAAAGCGAAAAGAAACTTTTTTTTACCAACTTATTTTAAATTATTTCATTCCACTAAATAAGCAATGAAATTTGATACTTCATCAACAGCCCTATGTTAGATCGTTTATACTGGACATGGTGGTCATAAACATCAATTGTAGAAACATAGAAAAATAATTATTAATATAATTTTCAAAGCTAAGAGTAGTCAAAATCACATCGAACGCGATAATGCGAGCTATCGTCAACTTTGCAGGAAATGTTTGATCATCAGCAACAGCTTAGCAATGCTAACAAGAAGCAAGATAACGGTGTTTATTTTATTGTTTATATTTATGTTTATAGATAAATGCAACATATTTTTGAAATGTTTACAGAAAATGAAAAGAATCTTCCCCAAAATTGATTTCAATTTTCTTATGGTCTGCTTGCAATGGAAAGGCAAACACGCAAAATTGCAACGGATTTCCAAGGAAAAAGGTACATTGTAAGACGCTTTTTTATATAGAAAATTTTAATGCATGAAATAGTGGACATAAAATTTGTCAGAGTATTGTAATACATTTTTCAGAAAGTTGAAAAAACAAACTTTGGCCAAGGTTCTAAAAGATTTTAAAAAAAAAACTGATAAGAAACATGTCGTTGTTGAAAATTAGGAGACCGTACCCCTAAAGCTATTTTTCATGTCTGTTACAAACAGGTTGCTGGCAGTAAGTTGCAGTTTTATTGTAGTGAAATTTACATTTGAGCGTGACGGTTTTTAGTCGAATAGTTTTTAAAGAGCATAAAATTGTATTTAATAGCTGTGGGATTTTCTGTTTTCACGCCTCCGCATGATGAGGATAACACACTTTAAACAAACGTTCGGCAAGATAATTTTCAGTCTAATTATTCTTCAAATAAATTTCAAAGTATTTGAAAAACATTGTTTCTTTAAATAAATTTATTTGACAATAATTATATGTTGATTTTAATTTGTTAATGTGTGTTGTATTTAAGAGAACAGATATGCAATTTTAAGCTTTTGAAGCCATTACAATTGAAAATTTACTTTTAAAATTATTGATGAAATAGTGTCATAAAAATGAAATAAAATAAAACTAGCATAATTTTTTATCAGATTTTTACGTAGTACTTATTTGTAATAATAAACGATAATGTTTTACCGAACGTGTAAACAGCTAAAATTGCAATACTATTTTTGTATTAAGAAAATGTGAAACAAGAAAAAATTAAACTAGGCGAAAGCGCTGTCACTTACTTTTCTATAAATGTCAAATATTGCTGATAAATTGATAAAATAAAGCTGTTTCGTGGGTGATATTTGACGTTGTTTTTGGCAATATTACTTTGAAAATCAATTTTCACTGTGGAAACCTGAACAGATATATGGGCCAGTGAAATATCGATGACAAGTTGTCCTTAAAATTTAAGTATTTATATATACAAAAATTTAATTTTTGCATCGCTGTATTTCATTATGCTTCTCTCCAATTACAAGATGAACTATCAGTTTTATGTAGCAGTTTTATGCTTGGCGTTTTGCACAGAAATTGCCAGTAGCGCGGCAACGCTTGTCTGTGGAAAAGAAATATTCCAATATTTTAAATGCATGACCAACGAGCTTTCACCAATGGTAAATAATAGTGAATCATCTGAAAAATTCAATACTTTAAGCAAAGATGTTGAACTGTGCTTCACAACGTAAAGTGCATAATCATCCATGTATGTTGCTTTTCAAATCTTGTACTTGTAGAAATGGATGCCAAAAGCCGGAATCTATACTTCTTACAGAAAAAGAAAAAGAAAAATATAACAATGACAATGATGATGATGATGATGACGACGACGATGCAAATGATGATCTTGATGCTGATTTTGAAGAAGTAACCGTAAATAAAGTGGTTCTCAATCCAAAATTGTTTCCAGGAGTAAAAGAACGCACGCCTACCCCTGAAAACGACAAATGCATGATTTCTGAAAACCAAGAAAGCAACATCATTATGAGTTGTATAAAGAAAACTATACCTGATTTTATATATCCAGATGATGACATGCTAATTGATGGTGACTACTTTATGGAAGCTGTAAAAACACGCTTCAAAAGGTATACTTTTAAAATGTGATTTTGCTTAATTTCTTCGTCTAAATTTAATAACTATGAATATTCAAAAAGCTGTATCAAATTGTAAAGTAATAAATTAAACAAATGATTGTCAATAATCAAAAATGTTACATCAATTATTGATTACTGTAATTTTGATCTGCTGTTCAATTTGGTTACAGATGTACATAGATGTTTAGTGTTCTGAATAATTAATTTAAATAGAATTTATATAAGATTTGTTCAATTAACATAAATTGACTACGACTTTATGCATTGTGTTACATTTGGCTAGAATTTGCAGAGCTCATTTTCGCAAAAGAAATTACTTTTGTTTGTTGGTTTTAAATTGTGGCTTTCATGTGCACGTGCACATGCACATTACAATAACATTACTTTACGTATGCCAAGCAACGGCATTTGATACTTGACAAAAAAGCATTATTCTCTAGATTTATTATAAATATAAAAATTAAAATTGTACGAACATTTAAAATATTGTACAAAATGTTGAGAGAAATTTATTTGTTGAATAAATGTTTAATTTACGCATTTTAGGATCTACTTAGAACTCGAAGATGGCGCTAGTTATTATTTGAAAATCATAAGAGAAGGAAAGAAATGTCCAGCGGACAAAGCTGGTATTGTTGAAAAATGTGTAAAAGCAGAGTTTGAAAAAAGACAAGTAAATCCATTTCAAAATATGCTTGAATTAGAAGAAGACTATGCAGTGTGGTGCAAAACAGATAAAAAATGCACTGATTTGTAAATTAAGTGAATTTAATCTTTTGATGTTGAATACTGAAAAGTTTTCTTATTTTACTCAGAATGAATAACGAGTGCAAAGAGATGTTGAAGAAGTTACCGCAAACCTTCTGCTCTTGTGCAAAAGAAAAATCACCAGAAATTGTTGAACAGTTGATCAAAACGTATAAAAAGTGTTACGATGCCGATCCGGCTAAAGAACAAGTGAACAAACTTATAATGCGAAAAACAAAATCAGAATGCAATGAATACAAACGAATTTGGAACTTTTGCAAAAGTGGTTTTTCTTATTAATATAACCATTAACGAGATTTAGATACTGTTCATAATCTAATGCAAATAAATGGAAAAATATGCTCTCAGTAAATTCAGTAAAATACAAAATATTGTTTTTCAACATAAAATTATTATTGTTTATCATTTAATTACTTGCATTCAATTTTATTACTTAGCATTCAAGAACAACTTAAAGAAACTTTCCTTCAAAATTTTAATTTTCTTATCTAATCGTATTAATCATGTGATGAGCAAGTTCAATTTCATTTGACTTTTCAAGTTCACTTTCAGTTTCCTGCCTTTAATAGAGCACAGATTGGAAAACGTATCGTTACAAAATAAAAAGTTAAATGATTTGAATTAAAAGGTGAAATTTTTATAAAAACATACATGGTAAAAATGATATGTAATGCACAGTTTTAATAACTGAAAATGGAATCACCAATCAAAAAAAGATCTTCACATAGTTCTAAATCACTGAAACCGGTTTCTAACGCTGCACTATGCAAATAACGATCGCCATAAAGGTGCCTTATCATCAGTAAGGGCGCACTCGTT
>JYDO01000137.1:107400-121528 GCA_001447755.1 Trichinella papuae | reverse complement strand
TTCGCGTCCATCTTCTATTCTTCTGTTTCTAAATGTAGTAGAATTAATTCAATGAAATAATGTTATAATAAATAAAAAGCAAAGCCGTTTTTATTGCTATTCTTCGTCCGTCATCGCATTGAAAACGCCATTGTTCATTCGCCGCACATCGTTCGCCTACAATTATTTCAAATAAACTTCAATAACAACCTAATAGTAGTCAAAATTTGATTTGCATAACGTTCATTTCAACTGTTTAATAAGTATAAAATGCATTGTACACTGTGTTTAACAGACATTGTTCAGGTCATACATAAGCTCAAAGGCAGACAAATTTAAATTGCACTCAAATTTGCATTCAAACTAGACAACGCCTATGTTTGAAAGGATAATATTCTTCAATATCTAAAAATATACCTTACTCTATAATTAACGCAGATATAAACTGAGCAAATATCATTCAACGCTGTTTTTAGTCAAGACAGTCAATTCAATTCAACCTAAGATGAAGGTACTTTTTAAATTGCCCCTATTTGCATAAAAGTCAGACAATGCGCGCGCAGCGGTAAAAACCTTTTTAAGAACGTAGGATATGCCATTTGGAGATGAATTGCAACAGAATATATGCAATAAAGATTTCAAATGATTTGAAAAAAATTCAGATGCAGTGTTAAATTCATGAAATGAGGAATATTTGAAAATTCAGAAATGACCTTGACACCTTCCAATAATGTCATGATGATGTAAAATTTAAAAAACAATATAAAGTGATCATAGAATTAAATAATTGTTGTAGGAAAACAGCATTCTTCTGTCTTGCATAATAGAAAACACTATTCACTTAGTGATATTCGACCTGCTCAGTTCAGAATAAAATTGAATGCCATAAGCTAGTGAAAATTAAAAAATTCATCAACTTGTCATTATGACGCGTTCTATTTGCCGTCATCATATGGATATTTCGCTGTCCTTCTGGCTGTCACTGTGACGCGGTTTTATTCCTCTTCATAATTCGCAAATTTTATTCTCCCATGTCGCACTGGCTGTCACTAAGACGCGTTCTATTCGTCCAACTTGCCTGTACGATTCCTATATAAAATCCTCTCCTTCTTCTCTTCATATTCCTCCAAATCCTCCTCCGCCTCTTCCTCTCCCCCTCTTTCCTACCTCCCTACACCTCCTTCCTATCCCTCTTTTTCTCTCTCTTTAGGTGTTTTTCTCTCCCTCCTTACGGCTCTCTCTCTCTATTGCAACGAACCTTGCTTTTAACTCCCTCACCCACCCAACACACCCTCCAACCACCGGTTTTATGCCCGTAATCCCAACGATCTCTGACTACTGCGTTTATTAACGATAACGATAAAATGCATCATCGCTTTTAAAGTATTATTGATTCCTTAGTGATTCTCTTCCGTGTTTTTTCCAGTTTTAATAAAAGCGTGGGTCAGCAGTTCAAAATGGTATCACTGATATCAGTAGGTACAAAGTTGGTGTATTACATCACTCGATAAGTATTGAATTTTTTTCTGGCAGCAATGGATTACATCATCGCATTGGGGCATGTTTAGAGTCACAGCGCTACCGCCGTGTAGCATGTGTACTTAATCTGTTAATCAAAATAAGAATTGCACCTGAGCATCCGATAGTTACAGTAGTCAGTGTGTATACGTGTGTTGGTGTTATCTGTTAATTATGTGTTGTTCGTTGTTATTAAAGACCTTGATCTATAAGTGAGCAAGATCTTGAACGCCGTAAGTAAAAGCTTTTTTCATGATAATGGATTACGTCAACACCACAGACGGTTTATGAAGTTGTTGTCGATGCTGTCAACGTGCTAGTTTAGTTTGGCATCAACGCAATCATGAAATCAAGAAAATAAGAATATGTAAGTAAACAAATGCTTCTGTGATTACTGTAATGATTTGCATTAGTATAATTTGAACAACTCTGAACACACNGAAACAGAATTGTACAAAAATTACGTTCGTAAATCATCAATTATATACAATTCATGATTTAATGAGAAATTTGACAGAATATCTTGTTCGTAAAGGTGTCACTTATTGAGAGAAATAATGGAATATTGCATGAAAACTATATCCCAATGTCTTTTTTTTACTCATTCTTATTTCTGTATCGCATTTAATCATTCAAATTGCGAGAATAAAAAAGTTTAAATTTTAAGAATTTTGTAATACAAAAATGTAACTCAGGTACAAATGTAATTAGGATCAGCTACTTTAGCTTGGAGGCATTATTGAAAATTTCCTTGTAAATGTTAATGTCATGCAGATATGCGCCTCATTATTTAATGTTCAGGTTTTATTTCCCTCTTAGTTGTTCACACTAAAATCGTATCAAGATTCAACTTTTTCGGCAATATCTCGACAAATACGCTTTCATTAGACCTGCGACCAGGTTCGTTGGAATTTTCTGATTTTTTCTGAATTATTCATCTCATTTTTGAGGAAAAATGTGGTTTTCGAGAAGTTCGAAATTTCATGGGCTATATCGTTTGCTGTTTTCGCGTTTTTGGTGAAAATTCTTTTTCAGATTTTTGTTCTTTTTTGTTATAAATCACTAAACAGAAATAGATTAGCGAGTAGTGCAGGGTTTCAGCGAAAACTACTCCGCATTTGTGGAATAAATGGCCTGTAAAGTTGGCACCATGCCTACTCCATGAACGGGGATGCTTGCATTTTAGTTGTAGAAACCATCTCGTCATTTTAATGAAGTATTCCTTGAAATATCGATGTCTTGGGCGACATTTCTTTGTTTTCGGCAACTCAATTTTCTTTCATTTTCTGTCCGTTTTGATTAATTTGTCGAGTTGTTTGAAACCTAGCAGAAATGGGTAAACATCGTTCAGTATAAGTACTTTCTATTAATTTATCTTTTTATAATGTTCAATTGAAACGAATTTGTAACATTAATTCCCTTAAACATTGATTATACCTAATTGTCCCGAAGATTTGCATAGCATATCTTTGATTTGTCTTACAGTGTCATCTATTTGCTTCTTTGCTGGTTATTGAATCTGACATTTATAGGTAAAAGAACCCAACTTTGGATGAAAATTGTATTTTCGTCTTTTGATTTTGACTGATGGTTATTGCAGAAGCGTTAATATTCAAAGAAACAGCCTTAATAAAAAGTTGAAATTTTGAGGATGCTGTAAAACGTTAACAAAATACAGGAACAAATGTTATTAAAATTATAACCTGTTTTTGTTGAAAACATTGCACATTTCTTGATAAATGATGATCACTCAAGTACTTTCTACTGATGCCTTTTTAAGTTATATATTTGATTTCTTTTCCATTCACCATATTTTAGTTCCAGTTGTTCTGTAATATCTTGAGAAATTCGTAATCTGGGAATGTGCGACCATGATCATTCGTGATTTCTAATTTATTCTTAACAGTTTACCTCATTTTTAAGGAAAATACGATTTTCAGAAATTTCAAAACTTCGTGGCTGTAGCCTTTGCTGTTTTCGGGTTTCGTGTGAAAAAGCGTTTTTCGAAATTTTTTGATGGTTTCCTGCCAAGATGAGTTACATATCGATAGATTAGAGAGTGTTGCAACGTCTGATTAAAAACAATCCTGTACTTGTCTAATGAATGGCCTGTAAAGTTGGCACTTTGCCCATCTGAATACATTGGAAAGTTGCTCAAGGTTACTTTCTTTAAAAAGAACCAGGGTGCGTGAAATTTAGTACCTGAAACATTTTATATTTTGATATTCACCATTAAAATCTGTGATTAGCTTCTGTGTAAATGATTATCTTGATTCAATATTTTTAGTATTATTCAATCCATTATATTTCAGGTTATAGAGCTGACATTCTGTGACAACTCTATTGGTCATTTTCCAAACACAAATGAATAATATTTATATTTTGAAAAGTATTCAAATGGTATTTAGGCAGTAATCATAAAGTAAAAATGAATTTAGCAGTTTTTCTGTATGTGGCATTTCATTTTGTCAAAAGCGATATTTCACCTTTCATTTACTTGCAGCATTTATTTATCACTAGAAGATGAGTGCGATGTGCAGATTTTGAAATTTACTTGTATTCTTTCTTGTTCATGAGTATAGAAAGGCGTAATTGTTTTTGTAATTCTGTAGCTTGAATCAAACGTTTATCTGTCACTTCTTGTAATGACATTAATTATAATGGTATGTTAATAATTGCAGCACCCATTAATGNTAAATGTCAGATTCATTAATCATATATTTAATCTGATTTCTCAAAAAATCATGGATTACATGTTATTGAAAATTTATATACCTATATCTTGCATAATATTGTATTTAGTTATCAGCAGTACAATGAATAAATCGTTCGAATTTCGTTGAAACATGCCATTAGCGTTTTTGAACTTATAAGTGAATATCAGAACGGAATTCCGAAAGGTTTCTGAATTCATGAATTCGAAAGAATTTTCCGTTCACGGAGACATTGCTTTGTAATCATATCTTAATAGAATTATGTTTATTTCATTTTCAAGTAATTAATATCAAACCAAATACTACATTTGAGGGTCATTTTCTTAAGTGGATTTCACTGAGTGTTGAAAACGAAAATAAATCAAATAGCCACAGGCTTGGTATCCATGAGAAACTAATTTAATAATAAGAATTATGAACAGCACTATATTCCATGAAATGATTATTTTTCAAACGAAGCAAAGAGATTATAAGCATACGTTACGACAGTCAGGCATTAATAAATGTTTAAGGGAATTAACGTTAGAATTCGATTCAATTTAGCATTATAAAAAGATCAAGTAATCGAAATTACCTATACTAAAGGACTCATTCCCATTAATGCTTAGTTTTGAAACAACTTCCGGCAAATTAATCAAAATGGGATGAAGATGATGGGAAAGTGAGCTGCGCAAAACAAAAAATTATTCCACAGGAGTGCGCAACTCCATCGAATACTTCACTCAAATGTCGGAAATGTTTCTATTACTAAAATGCAAGCATCCTGGTTCTGTTTTAAGAATGCTTCAGCGTTGCTGTTTTCCTGTATATTAAGATAGGCACTGTGCGAAATTTAGAGGCTATTTATTACACCAGAACGGAATAGTTTTCGATGAATCTTTGGAATATCCTCTACTTTATCACTATCTAGAGAAATATTACAAAAAAAGGGGAAAATTTCGAAGAAAAGGTTTTCATCAAAAACGCGGAAACAGCATAGGCTCTATCTGACGAAATTTGGAAATTTTTAAAAATCCTATTTTTCCCCAAAAATGAGTGGAATAAATCTGGAAAAATCACAGAATTACAACGAACCTGGTCGCACGTTGCATGAAAGCTCATTTGTCGAGATAGTGGCGTAAACGTTTAATCATGATGCGATTGTAGTGGGAACAATTGAGAGCGACATAAAATCTGACGTATTGATAATACAACCTAGAATTGCATTCTATTAACTTTTACAAGAAGACTTCCACGAATAGCCGCAGGCATCAGTCGCTTATTCTAATAGCATTTGTACCTGAGTTTTGTTTTTGTATTACAGTAATCCGAAAATTAAAAATTTTCCGCAATTTCATTCATTATGGACGGTACAAAAATAAGAAAGCATCAAAATGAAGAAATGAAATTACAGTTTACATGCAATGTTGCATTATTTCCCTCTATAAATGACAGTTTTGCTAATCGACAATTCTCGAATATCGCAGTAAATCAGCGATTTCCCACAATTGATAATCTTAGTTCATAATTTTTGAGCAATACTGTTTCCCCATATGAATAAAGAATTTATTAATTGATTGCTCTTTCCTAGAGGCACGTCTTTGTCTTTGCTGAGCTTATGAGTGAATATCTTGGGAGATTAGAATGAATACCAAGCATGAGCCTATTAATTTGTCTTCAATTATTAATTTATTTTATTTTAATCATTTGGAATTTATTATTATGACAAAAATGCAGCATTCAAAGCTCCACAGGAAACAGTCATTTCATTGCAGTGAACTAATCGAAAACAAAAGCAAACTGCGACATTCTTGGCATNAAATTTCTGAAAATCTTATTGTTCTTTAGAAATGATGTGAATTGTTCAGAAAAAATTAGAAATCACGAATGGACTTGGTCGCACGTTGCCAGATTGCGTATTTTACGAGATATTGCAGAATTCTCATGTACAACTAAAATATGACTTTAATGGTGGTGAATGGAAAAGAAATCAAATATGTATCTTGAAAAGGTATTGACAGGAAGTCATTTTGTTAAAGTTAATCAAGAAATTTACAATGTTTTCAGCAAAAACAGGTTATAATTTTAATAACATTTGTTCCTCAATTTTGTTTACGCTTCTGCAATAATAATTAGTGCACATCAGAAGATGAAAATGCGATTTTCATCCAATGTTGGGCTTCTATTATCTATAAATGTTAGATTCATTAATCATATATTTAATCTGATTTCTCAAAAAATCATCGATTACATGTTTTTGAAAATTTATATACCTGTATCCTGCATAATATTGTATTCAGTTATCTGCAGTACAATGAATAAATCGTTCGAATTTCGTTGAAACATGCCATTAGCGTTTTTGAACTTATAGGTGAATATCAGAACGGAATTCCGAAAGGTTTACGAATTCTTGAATTCGAAAGAATTTTCCGTGCAGGGAGACATTGCTTTGTAATCACTTCTTAATTGAATTATGTTTATCCAATTTTCAAATAATTAATATCAAACCAAATACTACATTTGAAGGTCATTTTCTTAAGTGGATTTCACTGAGTGTTGAAAACGAAAATAAATCAAAATAGCCACAGGCTTGGTATCCATGAGAAACTAATTTAATAATAAGAATCATGAACAGCACTATATTCCATGAAATGATTATTTTTAAACGAATCAAAGATATGATAAGCATGCGTTACGACAATCAGGCATTAATAAATGTTTAAGGGAATTAACGTTAGAAATCGTTTCAATTGAGCATTATAAAAAGGTAAAGTAATAGAAATTACCTATACTAAACGACTCATTCCCATTACTGCTTAGTTTTGAAACATTTTCCGACCAATTAATCAAAATGGGATGAAGATGTTAGAAAAATGAGCTGCACCAAAGAACAAATTATTGCATAAGAGTGCGCAACTCCATCGAATACTTCACTGAAATGTCGAAAATGTTTCCATTACTAAAATGCAAGCATCCTGGATCTGTTTTAAGAGAGCTTCAGCGTGGCTGTTTTGATGTATATTAAGATAGGCACTGTCTGAAATTTAAAGGCTATTTATTCCACGAGAACGGAGTAGATTTCGATGAATCTTTCCAATATCCTCTAACTTATCGCATTCTAGCGATATATCACAATAAAGGCTAAAATTTCGAAAAGAAAGTTTTCACGAAAAACGCGAAAACAGCAAAAGCTATAGCCCACAAAATTTCGAAATCTTTGAAAATCCTATTTTCCCTTAAAAATGACTGGAATAGATCTGGAAAAATCACAGAATTACAACGAACCTGCTCACACGTTTCATGAAAGCTGATTTGACCACATAGTGGCGTAAACGTTTAATGATGAAGCGATTATAGTGGGAACAATTGAGAGCGATATGAAGTATTCCGTCCTGATAATACACCTTAGAATTGCATTTTATTAAATTTTACAAAGAAACTTTCTCAAATAGCCGCTAGCAATAGACACTGATTGTAATAGCATTTGTACCTGAGTTTTGTTTTTGTAGTACAGCAAACCTTAAAATTAAAAAAAAATTTTTACGCAATTTCATTGATTGCAGACGATACAGAAATAAGAATGAATCAAAATGAAAAGATTAAATTAAAATTTTCATGCAACGTTGCATTATTCCCCTCTATAAATGACAGTTTTGCTAATCGACAATTGTGTCAGAGATCTCAGTAAATCAGCGAATTCCCACAATTAATAATCTGTGTTCATAATTGTCGAGCAATATTGTTTTCCGATATGAATAAAGAATTTATTAATTCATTGCTCTTTCCTAGAGGCACGTCTTTGCCATTGCTGAGCTTATAAGTGAATATCTTGGGAGATTAGAAGGAATACCAAGCATGAGCCTATTAATTTGCCTTCAATTATTAATATACTTTATTTTAACAATTTGGAATTATTATTATTACAAAAAGGCAGCATTCAAAGCTCCTATGGAAACAGTCTTTTTATTAAACTGAAATAATCGAAAACAAAAGCAATCTGCGACATTCATGGCATCATTGAGAAGTTTATTGAACAATTAAGATCATGAAGAGCATAATATTCAATGAAATGATCAATTTTTTGTGGAATGTAGATATCGAAGGCATACGTTATGACACTCAGGTATTAATGAATATTAACAGTCGTAACGTTAGAATTACGTTTCAGCTGTTCGATTAAATGAAATAAGTCAATGAAAAACTAGAAAATTCAACCTTTTATGCACATTTCAACCCGTGGTGAAACAACTTTTATCAAACTAATCAAAATGGACCAAAAATGAAGAAAAATTGGATTGCCGAAAACAAAGAAATATTGCATAAGACTGCGCAACGTCATCAAATACTTCTTTGTAATGTCGAAAATGTTTCCATTAGTAAAATGCAAGCATCCTGGTTCCGTTTTAAGAGAGCTTCAGCGTTGCTGCTTTCCTGTNCGGGCACCTGTCTACATATGTGAACACTTGATTTTTCGTTGTTTAATCCTTGTACATGATGTTAAACTAATTATTTCTTCAAGAAATAATGACAATTTCACGAATAAGTGATTTATTTTATTCATGTTATTCTAGTCAGAATAATGTTATTCTAGTCATCTCAAAATGAAAACCATATACGTACTCGTTTGTGTTCAGCATCTGATTTGATTATCTGAAAGTTAACACTAATAATACTAATACAGATGCTGATTAGTGTTCTTTCACCTTAATTAAAAGTCAAGCAAGTAGCATGCATAGAAGAATACCTGCAACACAATATCAAATAGAACTCATTCAAAGATGGTATTGAAGAGCGGAATTATAGTTGAACACGTGCGTGTAGCCGTAGCACAGCATTAAATAACTGAATATAATAGAAATGCTCTAAAATGATGTTTGATAAAAAGTAAATTATGCAAATAGAAAACTACTTTGCCTCTTATTATTAGTAGAACAACCTAATTTTCCATCACTTATAGCATAGTAGCCTAGACATAGTGAACAATTTTATTAAATGATGAATATCATTACGTTTTTATTTACACATTTCATATTGTATAAAATTTCATTATTACGCAGATTTCTTTCACTGAAATTGTATGAAAATATGTTATTATGGAGCACTTAATATTTCTAAAATAGTCTGGAAACACTTTTACGTTAACAGAATTTAGCTGAGTGATAGTGTGATGTGATGGAGTACATTGTATTGCATGAATAATGTTTTCCTTATAATCAATGTTCGAAGTATAATGAATAGGTTTTCGAAACCCAGCTTAAAAATATAATAAAAGATAAGTTAAATATTTTGAATAGCACTAATAAAATATTTCAGGAAACGTTAGCATGGAAATTATCTTCAGCCTCAATTCATTAATGGGTGCTGCAATTATTAACATTCCATCATAATTAATATAATTACAAGAAGTGAGAAGTAAACGATTGATTCAAGCTACACAATTACGCTGTGCTATATACCTCTACAAGAACGAATACAAGTAAATTTCAAAATCTGCACATCGCAGTATTATTCTAATGATAAATAAATGCTGCAAGTAAATGAAAGGTGACATATCGCTTTTGACAAAATGAAATGCCACATACAGAAAAACTGCTAAATTGTATCATATTTATGTTATGATTACTGCATAAATACCATTTGAATACTTTTTAAAATATAAATATTGTTCATTTGTGTTTGGAAAATGACCAATAGAGTTGTCACAGAATGTCAGCTCTATAACCTGAAATATAATGGATTGAATAATACTAAAAATATTGAATCAAGATAATCATTTACACAGAAGCTAATCACAGATTTTAATGGTGAATATCAAAATATAAAATGTTTCAGGTACTAAATTTCGCGCACCCTGGTTCTTTTTAAAGAAAGTAACCTTCAGCAACTTTCCAATGTATTCAGATGGGCAAAGTGCCAACTTTACAGGCCATTCATTAGACAAGTACAGGATTGTATTTAATCAGACTTTGCAACACTCTCTAATCTATCGATATGTAACCCATCTTGGAAGGAAACCATCAAAAACCATAACCATCAAAACATTTCGAAAAACGCTTTTTCACACAAAACGCGAAAACAGCAAAAGCTATAGCCACGAAATTTCGAAATTTCTGAAAATCCTATTGTTCTTTAGAAATGATGTGAATTGGTCAGAAAAAATTAGAAATCACGAATGGACTTGGTCGCACGTTGCCAGATTGCGTATTTCACGAGATATTGCAGAATTCACATATGGAACTAAAATATGACGTTAATGGTGGTGAATGGAAAAGAAATCAAATATGTAACTTGAAAAAATTTTGGCAGAAAGTCATTTTGTTAAAGTTAATCAAGTAATTTACAATGTTTTCAGCAAAACAGGTTATAATTTTAATAACATTTGTTCCTCAATTTTGTTTAGGTTTTACAGCATCCTCAAAATTTCAACTTTTTATAAATGCGGTTTCTTTGATTAATAACGCTTCTGCAATAACCATTAGTTCAAATCATAAGATGAAAATGCGATTTTCATCCAATCCTGGGCTTCTATTATCTATAAATATCACATTCATTAATCATATATTTAATGCGATTTCTCAAAAAGTCATCGTTTACATGTTGTTGAAAATTTATATACCTATATCTTGCATAATATTGTATTTAGTTATCAGCAGTACAATGAATAAATCGTTCGCAATTCGTTGAAACATGCCATTAGCCTTTTTGAACTTATAATTGAATATCAGAACGGAATTCTGAAAGGTTCCGGAATTCTTGAATTCGAAAGAATTTTCCGTGCACGAAGACATTGCTTCATAATTGAATTATGTTTATCCCATTTTCAAGTAATTATTATCAACCCAAATACTACATTTGAAGGTCATCTTCTTATGTGGATTTCACTGAGTGTTGAAAATGAAAATAAGTCAAAATAGTCACAGTTTGGTATCCATGAGAACCTAATGGAATAATAAGAATCAAGAAATTCTTATTTTGAAAACAATTGAAATTACAGTTTTATAAGAATAAATTGTTTAGTATGAGTGTTTATTATTTACTATAAATGATTATTGTTTATGTATTACAATTCCAGTACTGAAGATAGGTGAAACGCCAAATCAACTAGTTTCGTGATCGCAGGAATTGCTTTTGCATCATCAGTCTTCAACAGAGAACATTACTTGGCAGAAACGTCATTCCCCTGAAAACAACGGATTTCGTCCTTGGATTAAACACCAATCTATGCTTCATTACATAATAATGAATTCTCATATCTGTATAAGCAACACATCGACATGAATTCCTCTAGATGCTAACATGAAGATTGATATCTACGTTCCTCACGCATTTTCAATCAACAGGGTCTCGTCGACAGAAAATGCAATTGATAAAATCCAACGTGCATTTCGTACAAAGGCTTGTCAATATCAGCTAGCACAGACAAGATCATCTGACATTATATAACCACCACCCAAACTACAAAAAATATATTCATTAAACAAGCGACCAATTCTCTTCGTTGCGTCCAACATCTATTCAGAATCGTCTATAAAGGAAGATGAATTACCTAAAAGAAAAAATACTAAGGTAAGCAAAGAACAAACTTTATTGTTATGCCATTATTGTTCACTCATATTCGAGAAAATACCATTGCAAACACACCACACACTATTGACCATAAATCACTGCAACTGAATAAAGATAAGTGAAGAAAGAGTAAACAAATGCAAATTTGCATGAGCCTAACAACAACAAAGAAAAGACACAGAATGCATGCTTTCTGATTCGCAGGTATTAATGATTATTTAACGGCAATCATTTCAAAAATTCTATTCAACTGTTCGTTATAAAAATATAAATTAGTAAAAGACTATTCCATTAGATATCAAAAGTACTTCAGTTGTAGAAATTGGCAGCCATTGGTTCTGAATTACTGATGGGCAACTTCCCAATGTATTAAGATAGGCAATACGCCAACTTTAGAGGCAATTTATTCCGCAACTACTGGGCAGTTTGGGGTGAAACTCTCCAAAATACTATGATTTATCAATTTAAAAGTATAGCAATCAAAAAAAGTCCGAATTGTGAAAAAAAATTTTTCGCCGTTTTTCGCAAAACAAGCAAGTCTATAGCTCACAAAATTTCGAAATTTTCGAGGAAAACNACTGTTTCCACATATGAATAAAGAATTTATTAATTCGTTGCTGTTTCCTAGAGGCCCGTCATTGGCTTTGCTGAGCTTATGAGTGAATATCTTGGGAGATTAGAATAAATTCCAAGCATAAGCCTATTAATTTGTCTTCAATTATTAATTTATTTTATTTTAACCATTTGGAATTTATTATCTTGACAAAAATGTAGCATTCAAAGCTCCTATGGAAACAGTCTTTTCATTGCAGTGAACTAATCGAAAACAAAAGCAAACTGCGACATTCTTGGCATCATTCAGAAGTTTATTGAATAATTAAGATCATGAAAAGCATAATATTCAATGAAATGATAATTTGTTTGTGGGATATAGATAAGCAAGGCATACGTTCTGACACGCAGGTATGAATGATTATTAACAGTCGTAGCGTTAGGAGTACGTTTCTGTTTATCGATTAATTGAAATAAGTTAATGAGGAATTCGCAATTTCAACTTTTTATGCGCATTTCAACCCGTGGTGAAACAACATTTATCAAACTAATCAAAATGGGCCGAAAATGAAGAAAAATTGGATTGCCCAAAACAAAGAAATATTGCACAAGACTGCGCAACTTCATCGAATACTTCACTGAAATGTCGAAAATGTTTCCTTTACTAAAATGCAAGCATCCTGGTTCCGTTTGAAGAGAGCTTCAGCGTGGCTGCTTTCCTGTATATTAAGATAGGCATTGTGCGAACTTTAGAGGCTATTTATTACACCAGAATGGAATAGTTTTCGATGAATCTTTGCAATATCCTCTAATTTATTGCTATCTACCGAAATACCACAAAAAAAGTTAAAATTTCGAAAATAAAGCTTTCATCAAAAAACGGCAAAACAGCTAAGGCTATAGCCCACGAAATTTCGCAATTTTTGAAAATCCTATTTTTCCACAAAAATGACTAGAATACATCAGAAAAAATCAGAGAATTACAACGAACCTGGTCTTACGTTGCATGAAAGCGTATTTGTCGAGATATTGGTGTAAACGTTGAATCATGATGGGATTATAGTGGGAACAATTGAGAGAGATATAAAACCTGAGCATTGGATAATACACCCTAGAACTACATTTTAATAACTTTTACAATAAAACTTCCACAAATACCCGCTAGCAATAGTCGCTGATTCTAATAGAATTTCTACCTGAGTTTTGTTTTTGTAGTACAGTAATCTTAAAATTAAAAAATTTTTTTTTACGCAATTTTATTAATTGTAGACGATACAGAAATCAGAATGAATAAAAATGAAGAGATTAAATTACAATTATCATGCAATGTTGCATTATTTTCCTCGATAAATGACACGTTTGCTAATCGATAATTGTGTCGAATATCTCAGTAAATCAGCCATTTCCCACAATTGATAATCTGTGATCATAATTGTAGAGCAAAACTGTTTCCACATATGAATAAAGAATTTATTAATTCGTTGCTGTTTCCTAGAGGCCCGTCATTGGCTTTGCTGAGCTTATGAGTGAATATCTTGGGAGATTAGAATAAATTCCAAGCATGAGCCTATTAATTTGTCTTCAATTATTAATTTATTTTATTTTAACCATTTGGAATTTATTATCTTGACAAAAATGTAGCATTCAAAGCTCCTATGGAAACAGTCTTTTCATTGCAGTGAACTAATCGAAAACAAAAGCAAACTGCGACATTCTTGGCATCATTCAGAAGTTCATTGAATAATTAAGATCATGAAAAGCATAATATTCAATGAAATGATAATTTGTTTGTGGGATATAAATAAGCAAGGCATACGTTA